>CAUYTI010040351.1:0-20764 GCA_963575145.1 Galago senegalensis
ACCCACAGCTAATATTTTACTGAATGGAGTAAAACTGAAACATTTTTCCTCTTAGAACTGGAACCAGACAAAGTTATCCTCTATCACCATTACTATTCAACATAGTGCTGGAAGTTCTAGCCAATACAATTAGGCAAGACAGAGAAATAAAGGGCATCCAAATGGGAGCAGAGGAGGTCAAACTCTCCCTATTTGCTGACTATATGATGTTGTACTTAGAGAACCCCAAAGACTCAACCACGAGACTCCTGGAAGTCATCAAAAAATACAGTAATGTCTCAGGATATAAAATCAATTTCCACAAGTCAGTAGCCTTCATATACACCAGTAACAGCCAAGATGAGAGGCTAATTAATGACACAACACCATTCACCATAGCCTCAAAGAAAATGAAATACCTAGGAACATATCTAATGAAAGAAGTGAAGGATCTCTATAAAGAAAATTATGAAGCCCTAAGAAAGGAAATAGCAGAGGATATTAACAAATGGAAGAACATACCATGCTCATGGCTGGGAAGAATCAACATTGTTAAAATATCTATACTTCCCAAAGCAATCTATTGATTCAATGCCATTTCTATTAAAATACCAACATCGTACTTTCAAGACTTGGAAAAAAGAATTCTGTGTTTTGTATGGAATCAGAAAAAAACCTGTATAGCTAAGGCAGTTCTTAGTAATAAAAACAAAGCTGGGGGCATCAGCATACCAGATTTTAGGCTGTACTAAAAGCCATAGTGGTCAAAACAGCATGGTACTGGCACAAAAATAGAGACATAGATATTTGGAATTGAATAGAAAACAAGGAAATGAAACTAACATCTTATAACCACCTAATCTTCAATAAACCAAACAAGAACATATACTGGGGAAAGACTCCCTATTCCACATGTAAAAGACAGAAACTGGACCCACACCTTTCTCCACTCACAAAAATTGATTCAAAATGGATAAAGGACTTAAATTTAAGGCATGAAACAATAAAAATCCTCAAAGAAAGCATAGGAAAAATACTGGAGGATATCGGCCTGGGGAAAGATTTCATGAAGACTGCCATGGCAATTGTAAACAACAACAAAAATAAACAAGTGGGACTTAACCTGAAAAGCTTCTGTACAGCTAAGGAGACAACAACCAAAGCAAAAAGACAACCTACACAATGGGAAATAATATTTGCATATGTTGAATCAGACAAAGCTTGATAACTAGGATCTATAGTGAATGCAAATTAATCCACATGAAAAAAGCCAACAATCCCATATATCAATGGGCAAGAGACATGAATAGAACCTTCTCTAAAGAAGACAGATGAATGGCTAACAAATATATGAAAAAATGTTCATCCTCCCTAATTATTAGAGAAAAGCAAATCAAAATCACCCTGAGATACCATCTAACCCCAGTGAGAATGCCCCACATTACAAAATCTCAAAACTACAGATGCTGGTATGGGTGTGGAGAGAAGAACACTTTTACACTGCTGGTGGGACTGTAAACTAATACAATCTGTTTGGAAGTAAGTATGGAAAACCCTCAAAGAACTCAAACTAGACCTTCCATTTGATCCTACAATCCCACTACTGGGCATCTACCCAGAAGGAAAAAAATCCTTTTATCATAAGGACACTTGCACTAGACTGTTTATCACAGCTCAATTTACAATCACCAAAATGTGGGAAACAGCCTAAACGTCCACCAACCCAGAAAAGGATTAATAAGCTGTGGTATATGTATACCATGGAATACTATTCAGCCATTAAAAAAAATGGAGACTTTATAGCCTTTGTATTAACCTGAATGGAAGTGGAACATATTATTATTAGTAAAGTATCACAAAATAGAGAAGTATGAATCCTATATATTCAATTTTGATATGAGGACAATTAATGATAACTAATGACATGGTGGGAGTGGAGGAAGGGAAGGGCAGAGAGAGAAAGAAGGAGGGATGGATGAGAGAAAGGAAGAATAGAGACAGGAAAGGAGGGAGGGGGTGGGGTCTCAGTGTGTGATACACCTTTTGGGGGCAAGACACAATTGTAAGAAGGACTTTACCTAAAAAAATGCAATCAGTGTAACCTAGTTTCTTGTACCCTCAATGAATCCCTAATAATGAAAAAAAAACAGAGAGACTTTCAGCTACAGTTTGAGGAATGCTCTACACCTAACACAATGGCACCAGATGTGAATAAGTAATTGTGTATACTGTAAAATGACCTGATTATGTGACCCCATGGAATTTTATAGTGGTCATGATGGAAAGAAAATATTACAGAATTCTACAGAAGTATACCCCAAACTATTATAGCTCAATGGGAGGTGAGTCTAAGAATATTGGAGTCAACAAAAGAAATTGTTGCCAGGATTAGAAAAGAGGTACACTAGTGTGTACTTAGCTACCATGTGTAATATCTAGTGTAATATCGGGTGTAAACTTAGCTACCATGCCTTGAAAAAAGTATTCATAATGTAGAAAAGGTTGATTCCCAGAGCATATACGTACAAGTGAAGATAAATGAAGAAACCAGGGTTCTTTCTGGTGGAGTACTCACCTGTTCTCTTCTCCCCTTACTCAAAAATAGAACTACTCCACATAGTTTATTACTTACAATTGTGCTCATCATCAGAAAATACTTAGCACATTCTTAATTCTTTAAACTATTATCAAAGAAAAATAACTGATTATGTGGTTATACATTTTTAACTGCATGTGTACATTTTATTTTGGGACCTATACAATCAATGTCACTTATCTTTAAACAAGAAATTTTCAGCCCTAAATCTAATATTAATATTTTGTACACATTATAAAATTTGAGTACAACTGAGGCATTTGAAAACTTTATAAACTACTTCAAATATAACTTTTCTTTGTGCCTCACTTGAATAAAGAAAACATTAAGTTTAAGAAATTAATAAAGAATTAATAAAATTGTGAACCATTTTAAATGCACAATCATGAAATAAATGATTTAAATAAATGATATTCTTATTTTATATTTATTATTTAAATATAAATTATATTTATATTTATAAATTATATTTATATTTAAATAATAAATGATTTATTCATAATAAATGATTTATTTGTGCCTCACTTGAATAAAGAAAACTTAATGTTTTCTTTAATTAAGAAATTAATAATTAATAAATTGTGAACCATTTTAAATGCACAATCATGAAATAAATGACTTAAAAATAATTTAAGACAATAGCAAAATATGTAAATCAATCTACTACAGAAAGGAGGAGCCAAGATGGCAAACTAAAGATATCATTTGTCACATCATCCTAGCTGGAATATAGAATATTAGACTGAGGAGAATGAAGAGGAGAAATAGCTCTGGTATGAATCAGAAAGAAAAGACACAAATGGCTGGGGACCCCACAAAGAAAAACTTCAAAGGTATAAAAGAAGATAGAGAGAAGACAGTGGTACAGATCACATTCAGAGAGGCTTAGAGCCCAGTGAATGAGTAAGGGATGTTTCCTTCCCTCACCACCTACATGCCTTCACTGAGCAGAGGAACATAAAGTACATTGTAGGTGTATCTACCCTCCACAAGCCCATTCACAATAGCTAGTTAGGAATAATGGGGTGAACTAGCAAGCCCCATAATGGACATCTGTGGAGAGAATGCCACAAGAGAATGGAGTACCAGCTTTCTTACACCTGAACACTACCTACTCTGAACATTATCTATTCATGGCATCCAAGAAAGTAGTTTGAGCTTGGGCTGACTGGGAGCCATGGCCCCGACCCCACCCATTGCAACTGCAAGAGTACTTTGAATCAAGAAATTTGATTCAAGAATCAACTCCCACAAAGGGCTGCTCTGCTATGGCAGATGCATGCTACCAGATGACCTTGCAAAGGAGAGTTAAGCCCACCACTATTTGGGAGTTTCCTCCCCACCAGCATGTCACAGAGTAACATGCCAGTAGCTTAGACAGAGAGACAGGCAGGCTCCAGTACACTCAGGACATAAGACGGGTGCAGGGAGATACAGGGGAGACATCTTAGTTTTGGACTCAAGTGGCAAGTAGCCTCTTGCAGACGAATCTGTTGGGAGAGTATTATGGGATGCTGAGGAATAAGGATCTGTGAGTGCCTACCACATCTATTGGAGAAACACAATATTGGGTAGGATACAGCCCTTGGAAAGAAATAGCCTACACCCTGGCTCCACAGAAACAAAATACCTCCAGCACACAGGTTAAAGGGAAGCAGTCAGCCTTCCCCCTAATCATTACAATAGGAAGGGCAGCTTGAGTTAAGAAATTTGCTAACAGTGCCTCTCTCTGGCAAGAGCATCTCCCTGCCTGAGGGTGCCAGGTAGAAAGGCCTACTACTCTCTTTTTGGGGGTTTGTGGTGTAACAGGGGTATACATTTGGGAAACACCCTACCTGTATTTCACAAGACACATGCTAGTGGATCAGATACACAGGTCATCTGGTAGCATGCACCTGCCACAGCAAAGCAGCCCCTAGTGAAAGTTGATTCTTGACTCAAAGTACTCTTGCAGCTGCAGTTCAAAAGCTGTACTTGGTGGTGAGTGAACTCAGGTGGGATGATCTGATGGAAGCTATGAGGTTTCAGAAAGCAGCAATTAGCAAGCACTAAGCCCTCCCTGCTGAGAAACAGGACAAAGATAGAGAGAGCCTGGCTTGGGACCTTGAGGCACTCAAAAAATTAGGCCCCTCCCTCAGGAACAGCCTTCCTGGTTTAGAGAGCTCACCCTGAACTTCATAACAATGGCTTCCCCTAGGGGCCAGAAAAGCAACCTCTGAGCCCTCCAAGGCCTTTGTAAAATCTAAAAGGCTCTCCCAATCCAGCCACAAGCTGTTTTGCTCCTCCTCTCCACCTAAGTGAAGGGAGAGATCAAGCAACTCTGTGGGAGATACAGGGTCCCTCCTAAAGCTTGAGGCACTCCTGTGCCCCATCTGGGGGACCAGAACTTACCATGGGCACAAAAGAATTTCTTTGCAGCTAACTCTTCCACACAAACATCAACCAATGATGGGGGAACAACTCTGTACCTCAGCATAATACCTTCCAACCCAAGCAAAGAGGAAGTGGCCGATTTGTACTGACAAGTACTACCTACCACCTTGGAGATTAAGCTGGAGTCCTGGCTAAGTTCACACTGCTGGGAAGAGGTGAAGGTGACAGGTCAGAAGTAACCCAAAGGATTCGTATAGCCTGCAAGAACACCACATAGGCAACTCAGAACAAGCACTCCTCTCCCTGGCATATAAAGGATAGACTTTCAGAGACCTAGAAACAGGCCCACAGCCATGCCTAGAAACCTCAGGTCTCAATAGAGAGGCCAGATAAAAGAACTCCAGAAATATGAAAAAACCTAAGAGAAAGGACATCACTAAAGGAAACAATAACTCATTACTGATGGATACCAAACAAAATGAAAATATTAAAATGACTCATAAAGAAATTCAAATATGAATTATAAGGAAGCACAAAGAAATACAATAGGAAATGAAAACCCAACATGAAGAAACCACAAATACAATATAGGAAATGAATGAAAAAAATGGAATTTTTTTTTTAAATAAAATGGATACCCTAGAAATGAAAAATTCATTCAAGGAAATACAAAACACTGTGGAAAGCTTAAAGAATAGACAAGATTCAGCAGAAGAAATAATTTCAGAGATTGAAGACAACAAGTTTGTATTAAACAAGTTAGTCAAAGATACAGAACAGAGAAACAAGTAGAACAAACAAAGCCTACCCTACCCTAAATATGGGATTATGTAAAGAGGCATACATAAGAATCATAGGCATACTTGAGGGTGAAGAAGAAAATACACAAGGATTTGAAAATCTATTTGAGGGAATAATTGAGGAAAATTTCCCTAGGGTTGCTAGAAATTTAGATATCCAAGTACAAAAAACTCAATAGACACCCAAGAGATCCATCACAAAACAGGCAATCACCATGATACATAGTTATCAGACTGGTCAGAGTTAACACAAAGAAGGAAATCCTATGAGCAAAATCCTAAGGCAAAAACATCAGGTAACATACAAAGGAAAATTCATTAGGCTAACTACAGACTTCTTAAGTGAGACCATATAAAACAGAAAGGATTGGGGCACCATCATTATCTTCTAAACAAAATGGGCCCTAAAAATTTTGTATCCTGCAAAACTGAGTTTCTTTCTTTCTTTTCTTTTTTTTTTTTTTTGTTGTTGTTGTTTTGAGACAAAGTCTCACTATGCTGCCCTCAGTAGAGTGCTGTGGCATCATAGCTCACAGCCACCTCAACCTCTTGGGTTTAAGCTATTCTCTTCTCTCAGCCTCCCAAGTAGCTAGGACTACAGGCACTTACCACAATGCCCTGGCTTTTTCTCCTTGCAGTTATCATTACTGTTTAGCTGGCCTGGGCCAGACTCAAACTTGCCAGCCTCTGTGCATATGGCTGGCACCATAACCACTGTGCTATGGGCGCTGAGCCCAAAACTAAGTTTCTTATATGAGGGAGAAATAAAGAAATAGACAAATTCTGAGGGAATTTATCAACATCAGGCCTGCCCTACAGGCAGTATACATCAGCTTTATACATTGATCAGCACAATAGACACCACAAGTGTAAAATCATTGAAAAGCTAAAGCTCAGAACCCACATACCATATTGCCTCAAGAAGTAAAACAAAGCAGTAAGTTTCTATCCAACAGGATGAATAGAAATCCATTCCACTTATCCATTCTTTCAATAAATGTGAATGGCTTTAATTCCCCTTTCAAGAAATATAGGCTAGCTGAGGATAAAAAAATACTAACCAAATATCTTCTATCTCTTGGAAACATATCTAACTAACAAGGACTCATTCAGATTCAAGGCAAATGAATAGGAAAAAATATTCCACGCAAATACAAATCAAAAGAAAGCTTGCATAGCTATTCACATATCAGATAACAAAGAACTCAAGCAAAATAGCAGAAAAAAATCAAAAACTCCATCAAAACTTGGGCAAAAGAAATGAACAGAAGCTTTTCAAAAGATAGTCTAATGGCCAATAAACATACAAAAAACTGTTCAACTTCTAATTATCAGGGAAATGCGAGTCAAAACCACAGTGAGATATCACCTAACTCCATTAAGAATGATTTTTATCCAAAAAGTCCTCAAGAAACAGATGCTGGCATGGCTGTATAAAGAAAAGAACAATTTTATACTATTGGTGGGACTGCAAATTAGTAAAAATCTCTATGGAAACTAGTAAGGAAATTCCTCAAAAAATTAAAAGTAGACCTACCTTTTCATCCAACATTCCCACTATTGGGTATCTACCCAAAGGAAAAAAGGCCATTTTACAAAAAGATACTCACACATGAATGTTTACTGCAGCATAATTCACAATCACAAAGATGTGGAATCAAACCAAATGTCCATCAATTCATGAGTGGATTAATTAAATTATATATATGTCATAGAGTACTACTTAGCTGTGAAAAATGAACTAATACCTTAGTTCAACCTGTATGGAACTGGAGACCATTCTCCTAAGGGAAGTATCACAAGAATGGGGACAAAACACAACATGTACTCACTATTAAACTGGAACTAATTAATCAACACTTATGTGCACATATGGAAGCAAAACTCAACAGAAATCAAGCCGATGAGAAAGGGGGTGAGGGGATGGCTAAAATCACACCTAACAAGTACAAGGCACACTATCTGGATGAAGGGTACACTTATAACATTGGCTCAAATTGTACAAAAGAAATTCATGTAGAAAAGAAACATTTATACTCCCATAATAATTCTCACAGAAAAAAAAATAAGAAGAAGAAGGAAAAAAACCTGGAAAAGAAAATGTACTGCAACAAAGCTATACCCTTACCTACTAAAACAAGCAATGATAATGAATATTTGCAAATCTTGGTCTTACCTATATTAAGATCAGTAGAAAATTTTTCAAAGATTCAAATTACTAAATCCATCAAAAGTCAACTGTAAATTATACTCTCACATTCCATTTGCCATGATGAGTAATAATTTGGAATTTTAATGGTATGGTATACTACACCATTTTTTTTTTAAATAAACACAAGCAGTTCAAGAGTACCAACCTTTTAGTTCCACTGTTCTTACTAGTATTTAGCTTTCTAAAAATATCTTTAACAGAATTTCAACCTATAAAATACTGTGCATCTTTTCTACTTCCATGAATGTACTTGGTATTAATAAAACTAAGAACTACAAAGAACTTTTAAAACTACTTTATTATTATTACTGGTTTTTCTGTGGAATTAAAGCACTATTTTAAATTAGGAATTAAGAAGTCAATCTATTATAGTGAGATGTCTATGATAATTTTATTTGTTGCAATGATTTGGTCATATGCTTCATGAATAAGTAATTAAAATTACTATTCTCTTTATGGTAAATAAATATATTTCCAATAAGTCTCTTTCTGGGCTCGGTGCCTACGACTCAAGTGGCTAAGGCGCCAGCCATAGACACCAGAGCGGGAGGGTTCAAATTCAGCCTGGGCCTACCAAACAACAATGACAACTACAACCAAAAAGAAATAGATGGGCGTTGTGGCAGGTGACTGTAGTCCCAGTTATTTGGGAGGCCAAGGCAAGAGTCACTTAAGTCAAGGAGTTAGAAGGTTGCTGTGAGCTGTGACATCACAGCACTCTACCCAGGGCAACAGCTTGAGGCTCTGTCTCAAAAAAAAAAAAAAGATCTAATAGAATCAGGAAACCTCAGAGTAATGGAATTTTGTGACCAAAATATCATTTTAAATTAAGAAATTTTAGTGACATATAATACTAGTTTTCTCATGCTTCAATGTAAACAAATATTTTCATTTATGATACTTTCATTTTTAGTTGATCAAAAATTTGCATAGATGTTTGTGTCTATCTGGAAATAAACATGGCAAGTATTTTTTTTTCTGAGACAAGGCCTCAAGCTGTCACCCTGGGTAGAGTGCTGTGGCATCACAGCTCACAGCAACCTCCAACTCCTGGGCTTAAGTGATTCTCCTGCCTCAGTTTCCCAAGTAGCTGGGACTACAGGCATCTGCCACAATGCCCAGCTATTCTTTTGGTTGCAGCTGTCATTGTTATTTGGCAGCCCAGGCTGGATTCCAACTGGCCAACTCAGGTGTACGTGGCTGGCACCTTAGCCATTTGAGCCACAGGTGCTGAGCCCATGGCAAGTATTAGTAAGCCACAATTTAAAAATCAGCACTATACTCTAAAGTGGCAGTTCTTTATCACACACACACACATACCCCAACCTATAATCTAATCAAGGTGACTTAATGGACAAATCCATTTTTCACTTTCCCAAATACAAAATGTTACCAATGTAGATGCATACTTTTGATAGATGTTCCACCAAGATTGCTCTTATACAGCTGTACAGTTTCGGTATCAACAAAATAACTCTTTATAAAAGTATAATAATTTCTTTCCAAATCTTTAAATTAATTTTATTCATTCTATCTTTATATAAGTTTGTGTCACTATATTCTCAAACCTTCATCATAATGCTTAAATTATGAAAATCTAACTAGGTGGGTTTTCTTTTTAATGGTGCAGGAGGCATTTTTTTAATGTTGATGGGCTGAATACGTCTCCAAAAATATATGTCAAAGTCTTAACCCCTGTCCCTCAGAATGTGACCTTATGGAAACTGGGTAATTATAGATGTAATGAGTTAAAGTGAAATCATTCTAGAGGAGTGTGAGCCTCTAATCAAACCTTAATTACTGTCCTTATAAAAGGAAGAAAAACATACACACAGGGACAACACCATGTGATGACAGGGGACAGATCAGAAACATAGCTAAAAGCCAAGGACAAAAACTAAGGACGGACAATCAACAAAAAGTAGAAAGAGGCAAGAAAGGATTCTCCCCTACAGAATTCAGAGAAAAAATGGACAGCCCAAGACCTTGTTCTCAGACTTCTAGCCTCCAGAATTTTGAGACAGTCAATTTCTGTTGTGTTAAGCCATGTGGTTTGCCGTACTTCGTGATCAGGCCTTGGAAACTAATGCAGTCTCTCTGAATGTAATTAAACCCTGGCCATTTTTAAAGTCATACCTGATATTCTAATAGCTAACACAGAAGATTTTATGCCTGTGTCTAAAATCATATCTATTTCTTATTAGCTATCTGCTCCCAGAACTGAATAGACAGCATAGTACAAATTTTTATAATGTTTAGTAAGTAAATAGAACTGGAAGAAATACATTTTAAGTTGTAAACCAATAGAATACATTAAAATCAACATCAAATGTAAAGTTTTTTTGTTTGTTTGTTTGTTTTTTGAAGTTTTTAGCTGGGGCCGAGTTTGAACCTACCACCTCTGGTATATGGGGCCGGCGCCCTACTCCTTTGAGCCACAGGCACCACCCCAAATGTAAATTTTTTTTTAAGATATCTTTCCTACACAAATCTCATTCCTCTCTTAATATCACATTATCATCAACATTAACTCATTTTTTTCCAAGAATCATCCAATGTTTTTAGTTAAGATCTTCTGTGCTACGTATCTATGCCAAGTGTGGGTTTACAAAAATGCCAATAATCTGAATGCCAGATAATCATACAATCAGATACTACCACATGCAGTGTTCAACCCAAAAGTAGAGATATTTAGCTGTGCACCAAAAAGTCATGCTTCCCCTTCAAGGTGTAGGATTGTTTCTGCTCGATAGCAGTAGTCATTTTTAGAAGCCTTTGTATTTGAGTGTGGCCATGTGACTACTTCTTACCAACAGATGAGAGTAAAAGTGATGGTTGTGCATTCCAGTCTGAGGCTTTAGAAGTAGGATTCTCCAATTTTTCATTCTTTTTTTATCAGATATATGAAAAGAATTTTAAGGCCCAGGGTCATGGCAGACCACAGAACCCAGATCATTCAAGAGAAAACACACCAGCCAACAGGAACATCTACATTGAGTTGTTCTGTGCTGTGTTACTGAAATATTGGACTTTATCTTAAGTATTTTAGTACAGACCATATTTGAGCATGATATGGATCAAACTTTTAGATAACTGACTTATAGTTTAATTTTTTTTAAAAGATATATCCCTGAGTTCAAGGGATACTCCTGGCTCAAACTCCTGAGTAACTGGGTCTACAGACACACAGCACCAAGCTAACTTTTTTTTTTTGTAGAGACAGGGGTCTCACTATTGCCTAGGCTGGTCTAAAACTCCTTGGCCTCAAATGATCCTTCCACCTTAACCTCCCAAAATGTGGGTACTGCAGGTGAGAGTCACTGCACCCAGGCAAATTATTCATTTCTTAATAAAGAGAGAATTCTTTCTTTCCTCTTCTCACCTTTTGGTGACCATCAGTCATTTCTGAATAATGATCATACTTTATCATTGAGCTCTTAAGGCACTTGAAAATGAATTCTAGTGAAATAGAATCTTTAAATTCAACAAATATTCATATTACAAAAAGTTTAAATGACTACTTTAAAACTCATAACATTCATAAAAAGTAAAGTTTTTTAATATCAAGAAGTCTTATTGATAGGTCTTAATCCATATCTAAATTAATTCACATTTATATCAGGGCAAGGATAAATACATAGCCAAAACCACCACCTGGTGAAAAAAAAAAAATTATAGGTAGTAACAACCTCCCAAATATGTTAGCTTATAACATATTAAAGATGTTTTTCAGTTCTGGGGGAAAAGGTAGCTTGAAACAAGAATAGAAAAAGTATATCAGTGTATCTCAATCTTTTTCCTAAGTGGTTTAAAAACTATTCAACGACTCCAAAATCCTTTTTATATGCACACCTGGGAAGAATACCGAATCTGTAACTTTGTTCAGGGTTATACTGATGTGGTTTTAGACCAGATGTTTTAACGGTACAGTATGTACATTTTCTTCCCTTCTTCTAAGTCAAAAGTAAAGTAAAAGGAATATTTGACTTCACTCCACAAGAGACCTATTTAATAGTTTGGCAGTTATGTAAGTAAAGGTAGTTTGGCTAAGTCAATGTTGACGACATACAGAACGACATGATCCTAATGAGTTGGAAAATATTGGCTCTCATGAGAATAGACCAGATGCTACTGAGCTGAGAAAGCTACTGTATTATTGAATTTCATTTTTATGAGGTAAAATTTATTATTCAACCATTAAGGTATCCCACATGAAATCTTGCGTAAAATACTTTTAACAGTTACTTTCTGGAAAGTATATTTTTATTTTAACACTAAGACATCACTTAAATGAAGGATTCAAATGTCCATTTGATCACTTTTAGCATAGATTTTAAAGTCTGTAAATTATTTCCTAGCAAATACCAAATTAATTGAACTAGAGTGTCAACAAAAAAATTAACTTCTGACTAAGGAAACAGTATAGCAAGTCCTTATTGTCCATAAAAAATCAAAACCACATGTCACTTTGTATTTTATCATCTGGCAAAATGGCAGGGTTTGAATTTCTTTGATTGAATACCGCCAGAAACATGGACAACAAAATTACATAATATAGTAATCCCAAATAATTAAGTTCAAACCTTAGTATCTCTGCTTTATCTCTTACTATTTTATTTAGATTTCCAGTATACTGCTATACTTTCATTAATATTTTCTAAAGGAGTAACAAGCTTTAATTATCTACTGTATTTCTGATCCTATTACCAGAGATTAGGTTAACACAATAGAAATAATAGTAACAAAAAAATCCAAAGGCCTAGCTTCAAAAATTGACTTGGGTCAGTGACTAGCTATGGGATGGTATTTAAGAAAAACACTAAATTATTCCAGGCATAAACTTTCCAATCTGTAAAAAAAGATATATATCCTGCCAACAATAATACTACTGGCAATAAGCCAAAATTAGTACATGAGAAATATTAACCTAAAATAAGTAGGCCAATTCATACTATTCAAGTAAGTTCTGTGGTATTCATTTCTGACATTACACAGCTCACTAGAAGAAAAATGCTTCCCAGACAGTTGTAAAGTATGTCAAAAGTAGATAAAAGGATAGGGTTTCATAGTCTTATTATTCCACTGCATAGGAATAGTCTAGGTCTACTGATGCACTTCCCTTGGGAGTCCCTAGGAGAACTGAGAACATGTGGTTCATCACAGGTTTCTGTGAGCATTGTATGGCCTCTTAGAAACAGTTACACATATTAAAGAGGAACCAATGTACATGTTCTTCACTAAATTAAAGCAACTAAACCTAAACAATATCTTGAATTTTATTCTTATCTCATCAACATTACTAGTCATCACCCTGTTTGCTTTCTTGGCTTACTCTTTGAATTTACCTTTGCCTTATTATCCTCACACTTAAACACTGGATCTCCTAGACTCCATTTCCAACTAGGGTTATCTCAGTGTCTAAGAACTTTATACCCTAGAAGCATTTCCATAAGTAATGTCCTCTTATGGATAATCCTAGCAAGATCTATGTCCAGGATAAGAATAATAGATCAACTCCACAAATGACACTATATTTGGAACTCACAAAAACAAGAACTCTACAGGTTAGAGGATATTAACACCACTTCACAGGTGAGAAAATTAATGGAAACTCAATGAAACAAACCAATCTTTGTTTAGTCGTATGAATAGAGAAAATCTTCAAAGTCCAATTCAACATTCTTACCCAAATATCAATAGTTGAAAATTAAAAATGTTTTTATTTCCTGACAGAAATAGTAAGACTTCGACTAACCCAATATCTATAAGTAACATAAGGTTTAATAAAAAGCATAGAAGCATAGAACTTCTAAATTTTTATATACTTTGATTTTTATAAGAACTAAGGAAGAAGGAGTCATCACTATAGCTTTATGAAACATATTCAAAAGTCACTCACATATTCTTTTCCCTTTTTTTGGGAGACAGAGTCTCATTCTATCACTCTGGCTAGAGTGTAGTGGGGTCATTATAACTCAGTGTAACCCCAAACTTCAGATATTCTTCTAAGCCTCTTACAGAAATAAATTCATTCAAAAACTAGAAACAACAAACGATTGAGTCAACAAACGAAAATTATCTCTTGCTTTTGTGACATATTATAATACAATTTTTAAAAGGAAAGAAAAACTTTTCTCCCTGAAGCTATTTGTACTTTTGATAACTGCAAATTAAGTTTAGTATTGCATTCCTATAACAAGCAAATCCAACATTTAGAATGAGAAGACTGAAGCAGAAAGTTGTTGTATATTCTGTTGTAAGACCTAATGAAATTAAATAATCTATTGATTATAATCTATTACTCTTTTGTTGTGTACATATATAGCTATGTAACAGCTTCAGTTATTATAAGGAAAACAATAAAGTTGAATAAATATTTAAAAAACAGAAACTAATCAAATTAATAAAATAGTAAAAAAAAAATTATACCTATAAAACCAAAAACAAAAAAATATCTTTCTATGCTTAATTTTCCATATATAAAAACCGAAAGCATAAATAGGACACATAAAAAGAACCTTCCTCTTAAACTGATTTATTTGCTTTCAGTAAGACGATTTATATTTTCTTACAACTTAATACTGGTCACTCTTCAATTATCCTGTGGTTTTTATACTCAAGGAATCAATAGCCATGTTTTCCTGGATAACAAGCATTGATAGCAAACATTTTTCACATTTAAAATTTTCAAGTATAGAAATGCCTTACACTGCTCCTGTACATGTATTTTAGCAGTGACCCTGAGCCTTTGCCCTGCCACATCTTCTAAAAGGCATAAAAATCAATTCTGTATCTTCTAGTCTAGCTGAAGAATCTTAGAATTTGAAGACCATGTCCCTAATTATTTATCAGAAAACTCTTTGAGTTCTCTCTCCTTTGGAAAAATACTAGATTTTCTCTTTTTTGTTATTTAGACAATTACCATGTCTCTTCAGTTTTCAAAACCCAAATATATATGAAGCAACTATACAGAACATTCCTATTATAACCCCCCAGGATGAGAGCAATAACTGTATTAATAATGTATACCTTTTACATTTATAAGCATAATAAATATAACACTGCCCCTTACTACATTATACGTATTTTATTTAATTCAATTCTATTCTTTTCAAACTCTTAGTAGCAACCAATGAAGATGATTTCAAAACAGTAAAAAAATCCTTAAATTTATATGGAACTATGAGAGACCTCAAAAAGCAAAAGCAATCTTTAGCAAAAAGACAAAACTGTAGGCATTATACTGATTTTAAAATATACTAGAAAGCTATAGTAATTTAGAAAACATAGTATGGCATAAAAACTGATCAATGGAACAGCATACATAGTCCAAAATAAACTAACATATTTATGGACAATGGATTTTTAATAACTGTGCCAAGAATAAATAATGAGGAACGAACAGTCTCCTCAATAATTGTTGATGGGAAAACTGGATATCCACATGCAGAAGAATGAAATCAAATCCTTATCTTATGCCAAATTTAAAAAATCAAATTAGACTTAAACATAATACCTGAAACTACCTATATAAAACTACTATAAGAAACTTAGGGAAATGCTTAGATTACAGCATTTGCTGTAATCTCAGAACAGTGAGATTACAGCAAACTAAAAGCTTCTACACAGCAAATGAAACAATTAAGAGAGTGAAGAAAGAACCCAGAAAATATCTGCCAACTATCCATCTGAGAAGGGATTAAAATCCAAGGTCTATTAAGAACTCAACTCAAAAGCAAGAAAACAAATAACTCAATTAAAAAATAGGCAAATGATCTGAATAGACATTTCTCAAAAGACATACAAAAAGGCCAACATGTTCATAAATAAATATTCAACATCACTGATCAGTAGAGAAATGCACATTAAATCCACACTGAGACATACATACACCCCTATTAGAATATTCTCAAAAAGATGAAACATATGTGTTGACAAGTATGTGGAGAAGCTCAAGATATTGGTGGGAACGTAAACTAGTACAGCCATGATGGAAAGGGGTATGAAGGTTCCTCAAAAAACTGAAAGTAGAACTATCATATGTTTCAGCAGCCCACTCCTGAATATACATCCAAATGAAATGAAATCATTTTAAAAAGATAGTTACATTCTCATATTCATTATAGCATTATTTACAATAGCCAAGATATAGAATCAACAACCTAAGTCTCCATCAGCGGATGAATGGATAAAGAAAATGTAGTATATATACAGAATGGACTACTATTCTGTCTTTAAAAAGAAGGGAATTCTATTATTTGAGACAACATGGTTAAACCCAGAGGACATTATGCTAATTGAAATAACCCAGGTACCTCATGATCACACTTAAACACAAAATCTCAAAAAGTGAAACTCATAGAAATAAAGAGTAGAAGAATGGTGGTTACCAGAAGCATGAGGTAAGGAAGAACAGAGACATGCTGTTCCAGTACAAAAGTTCACTTAGGAGGAATAAGTTTGTGAGATCTCTTGCTCAGTATAGTGACTGTAGTTTAATGTATGTTATATTTCAAAAGTACTAAGTAAATTTCAAATGTCATGAATGACGTAAATATGTGAATTACCTGATTTAATCATTCCACATCGTATACATGTGTCAAAATACCACACTGTATCTATAATCATATCAATTATGGTTTTTCAATTAAGAGTAATTCAAAAAATTAATATGTATAGTTGTAAACTACTTAGCTTGCAGTAATTTCACACATTGCAACAGAAAACTACCACAATATTATTGCAGCTTTGCATGGTTTTGCATGCAAAGTAATCACGTTATCTTATTCTTCAAATTGAAATCCTTTGGAATTTAGAAAATACACAGAAACTAATCAAAGCTATGTAAATTTTGAAATATTTATAGTCTAATTTATTTGTTTCCCCAAAATATAGTCCCTTAAAAACATGTTTTCAAGATTTCTTTAAAAAATAAAAATATATACTTATATAAAGAAAACAGATTTCACTGTAGTAATTATCTGAATAGTAAAAATAACTTAAGTATGATAGTTATTCATAAACTTAATTTGTTAGTCATTACCTTTTTTTAATTTCATATTACTGATATTTTTTTAAAATGGGGGGGAAAGTACGCTTCTTCAGTGTGGATTTAGTATCAAAATTTTTCATATTATCAAAATACTTTTCCAAAATCAGGTATATTGTTTTGCTTTGTTTGTTTTGTTTCATTTTGTTTTTGAGACAAAGTCTCTCTCTGCTACCTGGGTAGAATGCCATGGTGTCACAGCTCACAGCAACCTCAAATTCTTGGGTTCAAGCGATCCTCTTGCCTCAGCCTCCCAACTAGCCTGGACTACAAATGCCAACCATAACACCAGATTAGTTTTTCCATTTTAAGTAGATACAGGGTCTCACTCTTGCTCAGGCTGGTCTCAAACTCCTGAGCTCAAGCAATCCATCCATCTCAGGCTCCCACAGTGCTAGCATCACATGCATGAGCCACCACACCTGGCCCCATGTATTTTGTTTAATAAAATTTTACCTCCCCCCCAAAAAAAGACTGGAGAAAGGGAGGGAAGGAAAGAACTCATACCCATTAGCAGTCACTTCCAATTACTCTTTTCTCTAGCCCATGACAACAATTATCTACTTTTTGTCAGAATGAATTTACCTATTCAAGACATTTCATATGAATGAAATCAAAATTTATGTCTTTTTGTGTCTGACTTCCTCCACATAGCATATTGTTTTCAAGGTTCATTTGTACCATAACATTTATCAGTAACTTTATTCATTTCAACATCTGAATAGTATTTGATTGTACAAATATATCACAGTTTACTTCTATCAATTCATCTATTGATAGACATTTTGTTGTTCCAACTTCTGACAGTTACACATAATGCTATGAATATTTCTATAAATGATTTTGTGTTAGGCATATATTTTTAATTTCCTTGGGTATACACTTAGAGGCACTGCTAGGTGATATAACAATATGATGTTTACCTCTTCGAAGAACTACCAAGCTATTTTCCAAGGTAGCATCACTTGTTTGGGGGCTGTTTGTTTCTTTATTTGTAAAAAGGTCTCACTCTGTAACTTGGGCTACACTTCACTACAACCTAAACTTGTAGGCTGAAATCACGACAACCTAAATTCCTGGGCTCAAATGATTCTCCTTCCTCAGCCTCTCAAGCGACTGGGACTATCGGCATGCACCTGACCACCCTTTCTGTTTTTTGCAAAGATAGGGTCTTGCTCTTGCTCAGGCTGGTCTTGAACTCCTGGCTTCAAGCAATCCTCCCAAAGTGTTGGCCTCCCAAAGTGTGATTATAAGCATGAGCAACCATATCCAGCCTAGCATTACTTATTTTTTATGTTAATAATTCCATAGGAATATATAAGTTTAAAACAAGTAGAAAAATAAAATGGAATAAGAAACAATGTAATTTTTTTAATAAAGTAACAGCAAAAACAGCAAAAGGAAATGCAACAATAAGAAGAAGAAACAAGGTCAGAGACCAGCAATTACTCTTTTTTTTTTTTTTTTTTTTTTTTTTTTTTTTTTTTTTTTTTACAGAGCAGAAAGGTGTCCCCCGGGGGTGGGTGCCGGGGCATGACAGCACACAGCAACCAACAACACAAAAAAAAACCACCCCACCCACCCCCAAAATAAAATTTTTTTTTTTTTTTTTTTTTTTTTTTTTTTTTTTTTTGAGACAGAGCCTCAAGCTGTCCCCCTGGGTAGAGTGCCGTCGCATTACAGCTCACAGCAACCTCCAACTCCTGGGCCCAAGCGAGTCTCTTGCCTCCGCCTCCCAAGTAGCTGGGACCACAGGTGCCCGCCACAACGCCCGGCTATTTTTTGGTTGCAGCCATCATTGTTGTTTGGCAGGTTTGGGCTGGGGATTCGAACCCGCCACCTTAGGTGTACGTGGCTGGCGCCTTAGCTGGTTGAGCCATAGGCGCCGAGCCGGCATCCACGTTCTTAAAGAGACTGTCCCAAATTGTGTACACTGGAGGTCCCACAAAATCCTCATTTAAAGATCGAAGGGCATGAAGGGCTTATAAACCACCAACGACACGGAGTGGAGACAGGTCGGCACATGCAGGAAGGAGTGAGTGCAGCCCTGGCGAGGCCAGAAAGGCTGAGAAGATGACATTCTTAGCTCGGGGCCCCAAACCCCAGGCTTATTTGCGTCTCCTTCCTCCCTTCCTTGACTCTGTGCCCCTTCCTTTCCAGTCTCTATTGCCTGAGACACTTCCAGGTTTTCCTCCAACCTCTGTGCCCCTTACTTCTCAGTCTCTATTGCCTGAGCCACTTCCAGGTTTTCCCCCTGCCTCTGTGCCCCTTCCTTCCCAGTCTCTATTCCATGAGCCACTACCAGGATTTCCCCCAGCCTCTGTGCCTCTTCCTTCCCCGTCTCTATTGCCTGAGCCACTTCCAGGTTTCCCCCCACCTCTGTGCTCCTTCCTTCCCAGACTCTATTCTGTGAGCCATTTCCAGGTTTTCCCCCTGCCTCTGTGCCCCTTCCTTCCCAGTCTCTATTGCTGAGCCACTTCCAGGTTTTCCCCCACCTCTGTGCCCCTTTCTTCCCAGTCTCTATTGCCTGAGCCACTTCCAGGTTTTCCCCCTGCCTCTGTGCCCCTTCCTTCCCAGACTCCATTCCGTGAGCCACTTCCAGGATTTCCCCCAGCCTCTGTGCCCCTTCCTTCCCAGCCTTTTTTGCCTGAGCCACTTCCAGGTTTTCCCCCTGCCTCTGTGCCCCTTCCTTCCCAGTCTCTATTGCGTGAGCCACTTCCAGGTTTTCCCCCTGCCTCTGTGCCCCTTTCTCCCCAGTCTCTATTGCAGACTTGGCTTCAAGGCTGATGTCCCTCAGGCTTCTGTCTTAGGCTCTCTGTTTTTCTCAGTCTCAACAAAGATTCACTGTCTCAGGCGCCTCCACCCCTACGCAGACTGGAGACCTGCCCATCCTAGGCTCCCACCCCAGAAAACGGCATCACCACCCATGCTGCTGTCTAAGCCAGATACCTGTGACATGGGCCTGTCGTCTCCTTCTCCTCCACCCTTTACATCAAATACTTGCCCAGACCTGTCCGCTCAAATACTGCTTACATATGTCTGCTTTCTACAGCATGGCCACTGATGCCATGATCGCGCCCTGCCTGCACCCCTGCAAGGGCTTCCTAACTATCTCCCTGCCCCTCCTCTCCCTCTCACCAAGCCTTTCTGCAATCTGCAGACAAGATCATCTTCCTAAAATGCAAATCTGTTCCTATTACTCTCGTGCTCAGACCCTTTCGTGGCCTCACTCTGCTCAGTTTCCCAGCCTGTTGTGATCGGAGCCATGTCCTCCTGTCTTCACTTTCCCTCTCCAAAGCTATGTCCATGTTGACCTGCTCGTGGTCTCTTGCCTCTGGATCCTGCGCCCTCTCCACACCCACCCGCCTTACCTGGCTCCCCACATGTCCTCCGTGGTGACTTAAGTGACTTTTTCCAGGAAGCCCTTCCTGACCTCCCAGGGGCTCCAGCTCTGTGTATCCATCACACCCTCGCTCTGAACCCCACCATACTCTAAGACCCTCGAGGGAAGGCACCAGGATTTTGTTTGCCAGCATTGTGTGCACAGATGGCGGGGGATCCTGATGCCCGGCACAGGGAGGAATACAGTGAATATGTGTTGAATAAAAGATTGAATGGGGGCTCGGCGCCTATAGCTCAACCGGCTAAGGCGCCAGCCACATACACCTAAGGTGGCGGGTTCGAATCCCCAGCCCGGACCCGCCAAACAACAATGACGGCTGCAACCAAAAAATAGCCGGGCGTTGTGGTGGGCG
>CAUYTI010040352.1:0-41868 GCA_963575145.1 Galago senegalensis
GTCCCAGCTACTTGGGAGGCGGAGGCAGGAGACTCGCTTGAGCCCAGGAGTTGGAGGTTGCTGTGAGCTGTAATGCCATGGCACTCTACCCAGGGGGACAGCTTGAGGCTCTGTCTCAAAAAAAAAAAAAAAAAGAAAAGAAAAACTCCTGATGTAACTAGACAGGAATTGGGGTAGGGCAGTAACTGGTCACCCAAGCCTGTCTGAATAAGATTGTTTGAATTGAAGCTTGAGCAATATAGAAAGTCCAATTCAAAGCATCTCTCAGTTCAATAAGGAAGTTATTCTAAAAGATAGAGTCCTCCTTCAATTGGCCATCCTTGAGGAAGGAGTACATCACATGAATCTGAGCCACATATCTACTTCTTCATTTGTAAACTTTATAAACTAAAGGAAATAGCTACCAAATGTTTCTGATGAAAATTTAGCATCCAAACTGAGATGTTCTCTAAGTATAAATTACACACCAGATCTCCAAGACTTAGTAAAAAAAAACTACTTCCTTAGTAATTTTTAATATTAATTAATTAATATTAAATTAATATTTAATTTAAATATAAATTAATTAATATTGTAGAAATATTATTTTAGATTTAGTGGGTTAAATGAAAGATATTGTGAAAATTAAAAGTAAAATTCACGCACATCAGCATAACCCAAAGTGATTATCCACAGACAATATTACACCCTAGATTTTTTTTTTCTTCATTTGGAAAAAGCTTTTGGCTTTCACAGCGGTTGTTTTAATTCCTCCTATGGTTTGACCTCACTAACTCAGATATAAGCCTGAGGCCACTCCTCTTATGCATGAGCTAAGAAAGAAAGAACTCACATTTATAATGCAGTACAACCAGCACCTGAGTCCTAAGAAATTTCTATGTCAACGCCACATTTTCAAACACAGATTTGCCAATCACAGCTTCATTTGGGTATAAGCGGAGCATTTCTGCAGCAAGCATGCCTGTATCAGGAAATATGAGGGCAGGAGACTCCAACACACAGGAGAGGCACCACGCACGCACTCTGGACACTTTTAAAGCAGAAAAACACAGGAGGCTGTGAAGAAGAGATCTCTCTTTCTATAGCAGTAAGTTTGGGCCCTCAAGATAATAAATGTACTATTTTTCCCCAAAAAGAAGAAATGCATATAAAAACTAAAGATTACCACAATATGCTGTATAACATAAAAATTAATGTAGGAAATGCAATTTTATCTTTGTGACATATACGACTTTTAAACTTTAATTGAAATAATAGAGTCACTTGAAAACAATCAAGTTCAAATTAACGTTGGTTCCTGGGGACAGAAGGAGCAGAAGGCAAAGAAATTCCAATATTATCCAGCTTTTCTTCCAGCCCTTCATCGTCATCCTCCCACAGGGCCTTTGCACATGCACTCCTTCCTGGTCAGAGCCAGACACATTCTTCTCTCCTTCTCCACTTAATTAATTCCTACTTTCATATCTCAAGGCAAACCTCACCTCTGCAAGAAAGTACCCACTAACAAAACTAACTAAAATCCCAATTTTCGGTACTCCTAAGAACTACATTTTTACAATCATGCAGTCTTCACTCTAAGACTTGAGTTCCACAAGGTCAAGGATCAAGGCCATTCTCCCAGCACTGCATCTCATCTCTACCCTTAATAGAGCAGCCAGCGCGGTACACGGCGAGTGCCACACAGTCAACAAATTCTACGAATCAGTGAATGAATTTGAAAACCTAAACTTAATTAAGATGTCCAATCTCCTTTACTAATAAATCTGATCTTCCAATCACAGTTTCTGTCTTGTGGCAAAATTTTTAACCACAGACATTTTCTTAGAGGTTGACCCAGTTCATAATTACTGGAACATGGCCAGCCCCCTCCAAACCTCAGAAGGAAGAGCAGGGAGCTCTACATGGTTTGCCATGTAGTTCGGCCACTCATGGGTGGTTAAGCCAAGCTGAGTGAAGTAAAGCTGCTTCTTCCTGGAACTTTGAATTGAGATTGAGAAACAAAACAGCTAATCATTCTAGAACAAGCTAAGAAGAAATATGTAAATTTGGGAGACATGGGGTGGCCATCTTTCCCTGAACAAATGCAGACAGAACAATGAAGAAAGACAGACTTCACAGAGAAGACAGTGACACAGATGCCACCAGAAAACAGAAATGAGACAGAAAAGCATGATCTAGATCCCAGAAGGTCATTCTATGTTCACGTCTAATTGTGAACTCCCACAATTTTCTTTTCTTTTTTTTTTTTTTGGCAGTCTTTGGCCACAGCCGGGTTTGAAACTGCCACCTCTGGTATATGGGGCCGACACCCTACTCCTTTGAGCCACAGGCACCAGTCCAAAATACATTTTCTTTTTTTTTGCAGTTTTTGGCTGGGACTGGGTTTGAACCTGCCACCTCCAGCACATGTGGGTGGCACCCTACTCCTGGAGCCACAGGCACCACTCCCACAATTTTTTTTTAACAACTCTCACCTTTCTTTGTCCTCACTGGAGTTTTTAAGTGAATATAAATAGAATTTGCCCATTTCATAAATAGGAAGACAGAGTTTTCAGAAATTACCCTCCCAAGTGACCAAGCTAATTGGCAGTAAAGCTGGGTTTAGACCCAAGCCTTCAGATACAAGAGCAAGTTTGCCATCCACTTGGCAGCTATTAGCCATGTGTGGCCATTTATCCTTTACTAAAACTTAAAATCAAGTTCATCAGCCCCAGAAGCTACATCTCAAGTACTCAACTGCTTCTGTTTTAAATATCTTCTTACTGACAGTACAGCTACAGAGCATCTCTCCCACTGCTGAAAGTTCCACTGGATAGCGCTGGCTTCTTGTAGGATCAGCTCTCTTCATTTATAAAAATCTGACACAAAACACAGAAGCTGACTTCAGCTGATGCCCAACACAGTGGAACACGGTGAAGTACACTGGAACGAGGGTGGCTCCTGACATTCCAAGGCCTGGGTTCTTGTCCTCACTTTACATCCTTGCAATGGGCAAAGCACTAGACCTCTCTGAACCTCAAGTTCTTTGTCTGAAAATAAATTTAAAAACAGCGACCTGGGTCACTACAATGTTCAAACGAGATATGGTACAGCGTAGGGGCTGTAAATTGTACCTGTACTAACAGTAGTTGTTAAAGCCGATGACAGCAGCAGCTAACATCACCTCCAGAGGCCGTATAAACACCTGGCACTGCTCTAAGAGCTTTCTGTGCATTAACTCACTTCATGCTCCCTACTATTCTTTGAAATAGAGGCTATCACTATCCCCATGTTACAAAGGAGGAAGTTTGGAGGCAGGGAGGGGATGTGACTTGCCAAGGTCAGGTACTCAGGGCAGAGCTGGGAGATGAACCTAAGTTCCAGAGTCCACCTTCCTCAGCACCGAGTAGCACTGCCTTTCTCAGATCTAGAAGTGGGTACTCCATAATTAACACATTCACCCTCTGTAATTAACACATTCACCCCTTTCTTTTACCCCTACCGCCATGTTCTTTCAGCCAATACCTGTATCGCTCACTTTCTTGTATGTACACTCTAGTTATAATCTTATCTTTTGGCCTTTTCTCATATTTTTCCCTTATATATATGTATTTTTGTATATGGGTGTGAGAAACAACAGGAATCTTACTGGACATGAAAACCCTTGGCATCAAAACAAGAAGCAGGCTTGTTCATCTTCTAACATTATGCAAATAGTAATCAGCAAACAGATCCTGCTTGAGAAAACCTGACAAATCAAGTTAGTAAAATCACTTTCCAAAGTATTTTCAATCTAATAAGTAATTTCAGACATCATTGGTTCCCCAATCAATGGCCGTTTCTGTAATAGATGAAGGGAACCAAAAAAAAAAAAAAAAAAAAATCAGGGAGAGGAATTCTGAGAGGTAACCTCCCAGCACCCTCACTCTTCACGGCTTTCACTAGCCAACATTTCCCAAGTATCTCAGGCTGGGCCAAACAGTCACCCACCTACCAAGCAGTAAGAGCTTCAACACAGACTTTAAAAGGAACTGCAAATACCGAGAATGGAGATGGTGGCTCTGGGGTCCTTGGATAGAATTCAGGGGTTCATGAACTGAGAAAAAATGAATAGAAATAAATATAAGCTACATTTCCATGTAGTAGCTTCCTTTGTAACCCAATGAATTTTGTTTTACATGTTTTAAAATGTAGTTTTGAATCAGGATCTATTGGCTTCACAAAACCTCCAAAGGGACCCATGGGACAAAAAAGGTTAAAGAACTCCATCTCAGGAGTTGGCAAAACCCCACCTTTCATGTGCAATGTCACAGCTGCCTTCTTCCTCTCTCCTCCCTCCCATCCCAAGTAAGTTCAACTTATCACCCATCAATCCTGCAGGAAGTTTGAAAGGAGACTGAAAGATAATGCAATGACTTCTGTGTAAGGCATAAAAGTCACAAAAGCACCAGGAAACAGTTGCAGAATGGTTTTTGGAAGGTTAAAAAAAAAAAACAATTTGCCCTGTATAGAAAGCTCCATCATTTCAAGTACCTCTTGCAACCACTATCCTATAATGTATTCCAACTTGCAAGTGTAGAAATGGCCTCATTATCCCCACAGAGGTCCTTCAGAAAGTCTATTTTAAAGCAAGCACCTCTGAAAGTTAGCCCACCATCTA
This sequence comes from Galago senegalensis, assembly GCA_963575145.1. Taxonomy (NCBI): domain Eukaryota; kingdom Metazoa; phylum Chordata; class Mammalia; order Primates; family Galagidae; genus Galago; species Galago senegalensis. Next base: position 4,640 of record CAUYTI010040352.1, read on the forward strand.
AAAGCCTGCACTATACATACGCGTGTCCTGGGAAAGCAAGAGCAGGCTTGATTCCATGATTGTTTCTTTAAGAAGGAAGCTGAGGGAACCATAAGCCAGTCAACTGCTCACTGAACAGTTGTAAGAAAAGAAGATGAATTTTCCAAGACATTTAGGATGACAGGTGTCAGAAGTCCAAGGAAAAAGAGACCCTTATCATTGTGAAAGAAATAAAATAATCTGGTAAATAATAGTAAAGAAGATCATAAAAGATGTCCCAATTTATACTGCAAGTGTCTATGCAGGCTACAACAAAGATAGGCAACAATGACGTGAACTTTCAGTATGAATGAGGTCCTGGGGTAGGTCTTCCAAAAGCAGGGCCTGAGACAAGAACTTGATGCAAGAATGTAGGATTAAGGTTGCTGTTGTGAGCACTGGTAGCTACCTTCCACAAGGACCTCCCAAGAAGCATAGAGAATGGCTCCCAGAATCGTCCACGGAGGGACAGGAGGTGAGCCCGTTTATTCATCAGCTTCCCACCTCCACTGGCTCATGGTCATTAATTTCCGGGTCAAGGGAAGTTATTATCAATATTAATACACCCCTGCTACGAGAAGACCCCGTGGGGAAGGTAGAAAGATGCTTGGTGAATGCAAGAGACGGAACAGGAGCCGCTCAAGGTGAATCTGTGCCACTGTGACTAAATTGAGTGGCAGGCTAAAGGATGTGACCAGGTGCCAGAGGTGGCTGCCACCCATGGACAAATGTAGAACATAAGCTTTTATCCCTCTGCAGTAGCTCCCCCTGCACTGAATTTTAAAATTCATTCACTCCCCAAATATTTCTGAGCCCCAACTATGTGGTAAGCCTTGTCTCCAAATAAAGGGACACCAGAGTGAGCAGACTAGGCAAAGTCACTACTTTCAGACACCTTATATACATGTTCATGAAAAATCAGTATTTCAGAGATGGATAAATAGATTAAAGAAAGAGTGATGAGGGACAAGGAATGGATGGAGAGAATAACTTAGCAAGGTTAAATGAGCAAGCTCAATTCTGAGCTGGAGCCTAAATGACAAGAAGGAGATAGCCCTGGAACACGTGGAGGAAGAGCATTTAAGCAGAGGGAACAGCATGTCCAAAGGCCCTGAGGTACAAAGATCACTAGTCAGTGCAGTCTCCCATAAGGTGGGTGAAGTGAACTGCTATTCTAACCAGAAGTTCCCATTGGTCAGGCGATAATGTACTGTGGAAATTCATTTTCAGAGGGTGCTGAGATCTGTACAAAATACAAGGTCTTTTCATTGAGTAGGCTCCCAAAGTTTTCTTTTCTTTCTTTTTTTCTTGCTAAATTACCATTCACGCATCCCTGACTTTGGAGTTTCACAGTGTTAGCTAGACCTAAACCAAAGTGAAAATCCAAAACTGCTTGCAGTCTCAGGGCATTTTGAAAAGAGAGAAGCAAAAGTTAAATCATACAGTAATTTCACACCTGAGGAAGAAAAGGAGCAAGGGGGAATACATGAATGTGAAGTGCAGTAATGTTTTATGCACACAGCAGGCCAGATGTGGAAGCAGGATACGAACCTAAAGGAAGACGCATCCTTCCTCAAAATGGCAATGCTGGCTCTGCCGCTCCTCTCCTCTCACGCGTCTGGGGTGATGATACATTGATTGGCGGAACAGAAAATCAGGTATTGATTTCACATGGCCCTCCCTAGGCATTGGAATTGAAGATCTTGCCAGCTGACTGCTCTTTCATTTCAATTATTTGTGGTCTTTTAACCTGAGGGACTCAGTATGCAAATAATAAAAGCAGCTATTAGAGAGCTTTTATTTAGCATTAACTATGTGCCAAACAGTATGTTGAAAATGTGTGGCTCACATTAACTCATTTGTATATTGCAATGCCCTTCTGAAACATGGACTTCCCAAGAGGAAATTCAAACACAGAGAGGCTAATAATTTGGGAAACGTCATAAAACTGATAAGGAAGATGGGATTTAAACCTGTGAGGCGCTGACTCCAAAGTCCTCTTCTTAACCACAGCTCTACAGTTCTGTTAAATTAGCATCAAACGGAGAGCTGACTGTGTTTCTTTTTTTTTTTTTTTTTGAGACAGAGCCTCAAGCTGTCCCCCTGGATAGAGTGCTGTGGCATTACAGCTCACAGCAACCTCCAACTCCTGGGCTCAAGCGAGTCTCTTGCCTCAGCCTCCCAAGTAGCTGGGACCACAGGCACCCGCCACAATGCCCGGCTATTTTTTAGTTGCAGCCATCATTGTTGTTTGGCGGGTCCAGGCTGGGGATTCGAACCCATCACCTTAGGTGTACGTGGCTGGTGCCTTAGCTGGTTAAGCTATAGGCGCCGAGCCAGCTGACTGTGTTTCAAAGGTGCTGGGAGCCTGCCTATATGCAGAGAAGACCTTGTATCTTGTACAGATGTCATTGCCATCCAAAAACCAGTTTTCCTAGTACATTACATCCATTGTGAAAAGGTTTCAATAAAGTGATTTTAGCCAAGAGGGAAGGAGGAAAAAAGCCAGGGAGAGAAGTTTTAGAGAAATTGATCCTCCACTAATATCCAAAGTAGCCAGAGAAACTAGTGCTGTTGTCCAAAGAGAAGGTGGAGGCAAAGATATGCACCAACTGTCATCCTCAATAGAACAGCTTTCTACCTAGCTGCCTCCTTTACAGCCAGCTACTTTAGAGAATGCCTCGATCCTCAAATGAAAATTCTTCCAGCTTCTGATACAAGTGTCAGGAAAGCAAAAGACTGAAATGAGCTGAGCCCAGCAGAAAACATGAAGAACTATAAAAGGGCTATTTTTTTCTTAAAGGGCTATTTTTGTTATGCTCAGGGCAAGGAGAACAACAAGACGACAGAGGTCTCCCATCTGGAGTGGGTGCTGTGATGCTAACAGTGACAGCAAGGGCAATTCCACAACCTCTAGTCTGCGTCTCTGTCCCCTCAAGAAGGGGAAGATACTTTTCATAAAGAACAGAGAGGACACCTATTAGGAACTGAGGCCACAAACAGGTACCAGGCTTTTCAGAGCGCCTGCCCTCTCTAAATAAGTCTGACACTCCTGGCCCTGAAAATTAAAGTCCAGGCTACTCATGGCATGAAGTCTGAAGTAGCCAGAATATTGGTAGCAAACTCTGAAGAATCCTGGAGTACAGGAGACATACCAGCAAGTGAAAAGGAATAAGTAGAAGCTCTACCAATCATAAATCAGTAAGCCTCATGCCAATCCCAGACAAAATTCTGTAATGCATTATTAACAAGGGGGCAGGGTGAACACTCAGTGCGCCGATGATTACTTGGAATCAGCATGGATTCACTAAGAATAATTCATACCAGGCAATGCTCATGCCCTTTTTTCATAGTCACTGAAGTTGGTGATCAAGAGACTGCTATAAATAAGGAATTCACCAGGACATGTTGACTAAGTTTTCATATACCTCCAATGCAAAAATATAAAGAAATGTAGACTGGACATAATAAAAATAAGTAGATTAAACAGCTAAAAATTTTCTTCTCAAAGTACTAATTAATTATGTCTTTGTCAATTTAGAATGTGGTTTCTTATGGTTTGACACTGGACTCTATCCACAGCCCTGTCCTGTCCACGTTATCAATAACCTGGATGTTGATACCACCACCTTTGGCACTAATTTGAAGATGGCCTGAAGCTAGGAAAGGAAACAGCCCTTCTGCAAAGTCAGAAGCAAAACTGAAAAAAAAAAAAAATCCAACAAAGTAACCAGTTCATTGAAAGTTAGCCAGATAGACGAGCACGGGGGTCCCACCTATAATCCTAGCACTCTGGGAGACCAAAGTGAGGGGATCACTTGAGCTCAGGGGTTCAAGACCAGCCTGAGCAAGAATGAGACTGCATCTCTACTAAAAATAGCTGGGCCTTGTGACAGGCACCTGTAGTTCCAGCTACTTGGGAGGCTGAGACAAGAGAAACACTCAAACCCAGGAGTCAGGTTGCTGTGAGCTATGACACCACAGCACTCTATTGAGGGCAACAGAGTAAGACTCTGTGAAATAAAGAAAGGAAAGAAAGGGAAGGAAGGAAGGGAGGGAGGGAAGGAGAGAGGAAGAAGTTAGCAAGAGGAAATTCTCTAGAGGTAAATGCAAAATATTAAATGTGAGTCTAAAAACATAAGTGGGCGAGTACAAGAGGGAAGGGACGCTCTCTCCACATGAAGGCGTGCACATAAACGTCTTGCTGTTAAACTCAAGAGGAGTAACACAAGATGGCTGCTAAAAGCATTACTTTGATCTTATATTTCATAAATAAAAGGACGCTACTCAAAACCAGAGAAGGGATGGTTTTGTTATCCTCTGAATTAGCTAGACTGGAATCAAAGATATTCCATTATTCAGTTCCACTTAAGAATGACACTGACAAACCAGAGTTCATTCAGCATCTGGCCACGATGAGGGGAGGGCCAGACCAGCCCTCTCTGCCGTGATGAAACATTCTTTATCTACAGTGCAGGAGTCATCACCCTCACATGGCTACTGGGTATATAGCTAGTGCAGCTGAGGAACTGAATCTTTAAATCTTTTTAATTCTAATTAATTTAAATGTGTGTGGCTGCCCATGGCCCAGGGCTACCCCATTGGGTACAGCTCTAGCCAACACCACATGCCAAATGGTGGAAGTAACTGGGTGTTGGACAAACCTGAGGAAAGGACTCGGGGACAGAATGACAACAGTATTTAATGTCTGAAGTGCTGTCTTGTGGAAGAGGGATTAGAAATAGTTGGAAGCCCATTGGTCAGAATTAGGACTTAGAGAAATTATAAGATTATGTCCAAGGTCCTATAGAAATAACTGCTTAGGGCAGCACCTGTGGCTCAAAGGGGTAGGGCACCAGCCCCATATGCCGGAGGTGGCGGGTTCACACCCAGCCCCGGCCAAAAAAAAAAACTTTAGAAATAACTGCTTAAAAATTACAACGATGTCAAGTCTATGAGGGCTGGACCAGTGGCTGCTATACTCAGAACCGTGCACCTAGCACAGTACCCAGCATGGAGCAGGCCATCAGCAAATACTGTATGACAGAGTGAACTAGTCAACCATGAAGCAGGAAACTGTCCAAGTAGAACAGAAATGCCTCAAAAGACAATGAATCCCCCAGTCTAGAGAAGTCCTACAGGAGCCAGTCAACCCCCTGCTGGGGAGACTGTGGAAGATCCAGGCATCTCCCAAAAGGCAGGTGGACTAAATGACCTTTAAGGGCCCTCCAGATCTGCCAAGAGCTTCACCTCCACCACCAGATGGGACTGAGTTCAAATCTTGACACTATTTGTGGGATTGCATTACTTAGCTATTGCTGCATTAGCAACTATAAAAATTTAGCAACTTTAAACAATACACATTTGTTATCTCACAACTTCTTTGGGTTAGAGGTCCAGGCATGGCTTAGCTGGGGGCTTTGCTTAAGGTCTCAAGAGGCTGCAATCAAGACACCACCTGGGTGTGGTCTGGCAACATTCAGTCCCTGTCCTCGGAGGCTGCAGGACTGAGAGCTTCAGGGCTTTTTGCTAACTCTGAGTGTTCGTAGAAGCACCTACAGGCCCTTATCCCACAGGCTTTCCCAGTGTACCTACTCACTTCTTCAAGACATCAAGGAGAGTCCCTAGAGCAAGTCAGCTAGCAAGGCTGAGTTTTATGTAATGTAACATAATCGCAGAAGTGACATCCTAGCACCTTTGCTATTGGTGAGAGGCAAGTCCAGTTCCACATACTCAAGGGGTGGCGATTACAGAAAGGCAGGAACACCAGGATATGTGGATCACAGGTAACCACAGTAGTGTTGGTCCATGACAGTGACCTTACCAAGTCACTTAGCACACTCCAGCTAAGGGGTCCTCAAACTTTTTAATCAGGGGGCCAGTTCACTGTCCCTCAGATCGTTGGAGGGCCGGACTGCGGGCCCCGGGACGAGTTGGCTGCTAAACAGGACAGGTGGCTGCGGCAAAAACACCCAGAGGGCCAGATTAATGTCCTAGGCAGGATGCATGTGGCCCACAGACCGTAGTTTGAGGACGCCTGGTCCAGCTTCTAGTCTATAAAAAAGAGGCCACTAACAGCACAGTGGAATCATCAGAGGCACGCTTCATACACAGACTCACTTTAAGATGTAACCAGAGTCAGGTTTTCCACAATAGCATGGAAACCTCACAACAACAAATCTAGTAAGGTAGATTTAGGTTAAAGAGGCTTAAGATTAGTAGAGAAGTGAGCCAACCCACTAAGCCAAAGAAACACGTAAGAATTCTCAGGCCATCGCCCACTCTCTAGAACTTTGAGAGTTGGAAGAATTCATTCAACATTCATTTATTCAACAAATGTGATGCCCAGATTTCTCCATAAAGACATTCCTTTTGTTTCCTCCCATGGACTAGCTCAGCAATTCTCAAATTTTAGGGCTAAGAAATTCTTCCTCATAGTTGTAGACAAAAATATTCTATGGGATTTTTCAGGGAGTATTTCTGACTACTTACATTTTTTCTTTTACACAACTCAGCACCAAATCCCATGTGCAATCAGATTGTGTTGTGCCAACCTCATAGGTTCATTCTAATAAAACATCAATAAGAGGTTAACACAAGGCTTGGTATTTAATTAAGCACTTGATAACCATCAACTCTTACTCCTATTAAACTACTAAGCATGTAAAAAAGATATGATGACAGATTTTGCCTGAAATCCTAGTTCATTCTAATTTCACATTCCCCAAAAGAGGGTCCAACTCCCTACCTTTCTCTTCTGCAGCATTTACATTTCAATAACTATAGCCCCAAAACATGTTAAGGGCACTGCTCTGATTCTGAACAGCTCCCTGCTGAAAGCAAAGACACTGCTGACGTTAGAGAGCAGAGCAATTATGCCAAACCAATCAATAAAATGAACTGTAAAGATTAACCCTGCATAATCTATTTTTTTCCTATAAAAGACTGCATTTGGAATTTCTTAACAGCTTTCCCCCATGTCTCCACCTAAGACAAAGACAAGACACCAACCCTAAAAAGGTGCTGTCCAATTAGTATCAAATGTTCTTTTCTGAGATTTACATTCTTTATGATTTCGACTGAGGGGGAGAGGGACACTAACCGCATTATGTGTCAGCATTGTGTGGGACAAGGTCCGGAGCTGGCTCAGGTGATGGGCATGATCAACTCTGTGTTACAGATGCAGAAACAGCAGCTGTAAGGGAGGTTAAGTGGTTTGCCCAAGGCCACCCCAAGTCTGATCTGGAAGCTACACCCTCAGAGGCGGCAATCTCCTAATACATAGTATGTCTCAAACATTGCTGAATCCCCCAAACCAATCTGTTCAACAAATAATTGAAAATCTTCTTTCTGCTGGACACCACCAGCCACTGCATGGTTCAAAAATAAACTAGAGACTCAAGAAATAGGGGAGACATAAAAATGCAAGTTCATCTGAAACCCAGGGTTAGCTGGGAGGGGATGGCGAGGGAGGATGACTTAATTTAAATCAGTGTGTCAGAAAAGGTGAAACAGAAAGACAAAATGCCACAGAGCTGGGGCGACGGGGCTGGGGGATGGTGTCAGCAGGTGGACTACCTTGGCTCAGAGCCCTTATTAGTAGTAATGCTTCTTAGTAATGCTTCTTACCCACGCAGAGGGTTCTGGTGCCCAAGCACTGGGAAATCATTTCAATTCTCCGCACCTCACCTCGGAGGCATCACTCCCTTCCTGTAAGCCCCCTTGGATCAATGTTTCATCCGCTACATTCGAGCAAATCACTGATGCTGCTCCTTCATTCTTTGGGTCCAGGCTCACAGAATATTTCCAGCACCTTCATTTCATTTTTCACCTGACACCATCCCCCACTCACTGAAGGAGTCATTCTGTTATTTTGCCCACTGTCTGCTTCCCACTTTCCAGGACATTACTAAGGAGCCCACTCGTAAAGGGGATAGCCGCCAATTCTGCTTGTTTACACCTGCCGGGGCCCCTTTCACCACAAAACACAACAGGAAAAGACCTGAAAACAAAATTTCCCTTCCACTTTCACCAGTTTCATCTAATCTGAGTTTGTTTTATTTTTATTTGCTTGCAGAATAGGACATCAACAGAAGGGGGGCTAGCCATGATTAAAAGACTGCTGTAGCTCAAGGACACAACCAAAATGTTAGATGCTTGCCTTAACTTCTGGCCACTAATTAAATGCAAAACAGCAGCATTAATTCGAAATGGGATGAGCAACACTATAGTGGGTTTTTATTTCTTTCTGCAAAATGAACCCCCCTCCCCCCGGATCTCCCCTCACACACACCATCCTGCTGCATTTTCGAAGCGTCTGGGACCAGATGAGCGAGCAACCAGCAGGCTGTTAATCAACTCTCACTCATCTGCGTGTGCCGCTGCATTCAAAGAGAATTAATAACAGGCTTAACTGAAAAGTGGGAGGGCTAAGGTGTCACTGGCTCCTGTTCAAGTGCTCCGGGAATCGTAGCTGTTCTTTTAAGCCCCAAGAGATCAAACTCAGTTTTTCTTCTGTGATAGCCTGAAAATTGGAAAGCCCTAAGAACAGCCCCCTCTTGCTGGGAATGCAGAACACCACTGGGGAGCAACAAAGTCAAAGGGAAAAACGCTCTGAACTCTCTGATATTTTCCTCCAGGTGGATGTTAAAAAGGAAGGTGTAGGTCTTACTCTGGGGTTGGAGGTGCTCATCCTAGCTCTGGATACAGGTGGTGGCTGGGAGGGGAATCAGACTGGAAAGCACTGGGGTAGGAACCTCGCCCCCAGACATCTCCCCAGCCAGGTGTTACTGTGAGAGAGCAACTCTTTGGGGTTGTTTACATAGTGCCAACCCTAGAGAAATTAGCAAGGGACGAGTTTGAGCTGCTCCTTCACTTACATCACCTTAATTACACTTACTATGAATTAACAACCAAAATAAATAATGATAAATACAATGGCTGTTTCTAGCTAATGAAAACTTCCTGCATCAAATCCTGTGCTAAGTGCTGTCCACACATTTTCCATCTAATTCTCACCTGATATCATTTACCTTTTATGCATGAAGACACTAAAAGAACTAATACTACATGCCCAGGGTTGCACAGATAGATGGGACTGAGCCAAGACTGAACTCCAGGAGAGTGACTCCAGACCCAATTGTCTAAAGGACACCCACCCAGCTTGCCTCCTTTTACACCTGGTGGCCGGGCAGAGTTGTGAAATAAAACTGACCGTCGGGGAACAGAAAAGTAGGCAGACAAGGTGGGTAAAGCCCCGCTAGGTGGGGCAGCACCAGGCCAAGAAGAGGAGCGAGGCCATCCTAGAAGGTGCAGGGAAAGGCTGCCAAAGACAGAGGTTGCTTCATTTAGCAGAGTGGTGAAGAGCAGAGCCTGTGAAGCCAGATCTCCTGGGCTCCCAGGGCAGCCCAAATCCTGTGCTGGTGCATGCTGTTCAGTCCACCCTGCCCTGTGTTCCTCGCTTGGCCCTCTCTGCAGCACAGTCCTACAAACGGTGACCATTTGGAGAAATTACTTGTTACCTATCTGATCAATGTTTGCAAGGCAGCTGCAATTAGACAGATGGACAGAAAGAGAAGCAGAAAGAAATTTGAGCTAGTTGTGTGACCCTTCATCACTCTGTCCCACAGTTTCCTGGCTATAAAATGAAGGGAATAATCCTATGCATACCAATTCAATGCATTAATATATCTGAAGGATTTGGAATAGTGCTCAGCCATTATAGGATAAGGGCTATAGAACCCGTAGCTACGTTTTCTTTTTTATTATTATTTATCAATTCTAGCAAGTAGTCGTCCGAGCTCAGTCTGGAAAAGAAAAGGATACCTGATGTACACACAAGAAATGAGTGTGTACATCTGCCAAAAACACGAATAAGAACATTCATAGCATCTTCATGTATACTACCCAAAACCTATAAGAACCCAAATGGTCAGCACTAGGATGGATAAATGTAGCCTGTTCATACAGTGGAATACTACATAGCAATGAAAAAGCACTACTATTACAGGCAACAGCAGACAGTATGCAACAAAAACTCAGGGACCTAGGGCTGAATACACACATACTCTACATTTCCAGTTATATGAAGCTTCACAAGAGGAAAAACCAGCCCAGCTGGCAGTGGTGGGTATGACCAGGAGGAGGAATAAAGGGTACTGGAAATTCTGCATCCTATCTGAGTCATGGTTTCCTGGGGGTACACATATGTGAAAATTCACTAAGCTCTAATGGTTAAGATTTGGGTATTTTATTATAAATTATACCTCAATTTTTTAAAATTAGTAAGTCACTGAGTCAGTTAATACGTGATGTGACTTTAGGTACAAAGTTACATTTTTTCCCATGGTAGTCATTAACAGTTTTAAAGGTTATCTAAATAGGAATGCATTAAACAGTGACACTTTTCATCAATTAATCCAGAATATCAAAATCATTATTTCATGGCTGATTAAGATGGGACTAAATATAAGTCTGCTCCAATAAAAATAATGTAATAATAGGCAGTTAAAAAAAAACAAAGGCAATGTGCAAACGAGTGAAGTTTGGCCTTTACCGACTACAAAGAAACACACTTAGCTGTGGGAAGGAGACAACGGGACTTTATTCCAGACCAGGGCAAACTCACTATGTCCCTGGACCAAATCTAGCCCGCTGCCTGCTTTATACAACCAGGAAACTAAGAATAACTTTTTCATTTTCAAATGATTAGAGAAAAATATCCAAAGAATATTTATTGCTACATGAAAATTATAAAATTTGAATTATAAAATCCAAAGGTCAGTGTCCATAAATAAACTGTTATCAGAATATGGCCATGGGCATTCATTTCCACACTGTCCCTGGCCCTTTTCCTACTACAATGGCTGAGCTGAATAGCTATAACAGAGACCATGAGACCCACAAAGCCTAAAATATTCATTATACACCTGTTTCTTTTTTTTCTTTTCTTTTTTTGGGGGCAGGGCCAGGCCTAGGTTTGAACCCATCACCTCCGGCATAAGGGGCTGGCACCCTACCCTTCTAAGCCACCGGCACCGCCCAATACACCTGTTTCAGAAAAAGTCTTCCAACCTCTGCTCTAATATATACCTTCAATCACTGCTACTGATGCAGCCCCATAAAGATATCTCCCTAATCTAATCCTTTCTCGCTAAAATGTTGTTCTTAAATACCCACCATGATTAACTCCTTGGTTTCAAATTCTGACTTTATGAAGCCCACAGCATGTGGCTAAAATCTGAGTTCTCAGGACAAGTGCTGGGCCACTCTCAAACAGAACACTACCACAAGATCCTTACCAAACTGCTCCCCCCCCCAGCAAGTATTATGAGTTGGTTTCTTGTATCATATTGAAAAATTGTCCTGAAGTTAGTTCTTGGTTAAAAACCAACTGACTAGCCAAGTGCAGTGGCTCACGCCTGTAATCCTAGCACTTGGGAAGCCAAAGTGGGTGGATTGCCTGAGCTCATGGGTTTGAGACTCACCTGAGCCAGAGCAAGACCCCCATTTCTAAAATTAGCCTGGCGCTGTGATGGGCGCCTGTAGTCCCAGCCACTCGGTAGGCTGAGGCAAGAGAATCACTTGAGCCAAAAAGTTTGAGTTAGCTCTGAGCTATGATGCCACGGCACTCTACCAAGGGTGACAAAGTGAGACTCACCCTATTCTATGTATTCAACAGCTTCGAAGTAGAAACATTTAGGGCTGTTGTTGGAAATGCACTCACAGAAAATAGTTGAGGTGCTAATTGGCTGCTAACAAAGTTTAACCCTCAAAATAGTGATGGGTGATGAACGTCTCCACCTGTGAACTTCAATGGGCCTTTTTCCTCCACATAAACTATCCTTTCCCCATCTCCACTGTAGCTAAATCTCCCTCCCTTACTAGACTGAAAGCTCACAGAATATGAAATACACATTAGAATTAAGAATCATATCCAACCCACCACCTCGTGCAAAACTGGCAGTTCAGATATATACGAAGAAAAAAATTTATAAGAGAAATTTCTATTCCCATTTAATAAATATTCAATTGACCAAGGTAGGCTGAATTTATCTGTTCATCCTTAGACTGTAAGTGACTATTCCTCTATCAGCAAAAGCAATAACTATTTTTGACAGACAAGTTCAAAACCTACCTGGGTGAATGTGTACTTTTGGAAATAGGGTAAATACCTTGCAATAGGGAATGATTCTTTCTTATGGAACACTGTTTAAGAAAAAGTGTGAGGTCCTACTGACTCCAACTAATGTTAATCATTTATGAAATACTGTGCTTCAGAGCTCAGCAATTGAAGTCATTTCAGGCAGTAAATACACATTTCCTGTCAAAACATATCAAATGAATAAGACTTCAATTTATTTGAGAATGAGTTGTAACTCGCTTCAATATTGGCAATTTGGAGAATTCTCTGATGGCTTCTAATAGCCCTGGCAGTTTTCTTCACTTCTTGCCCCCAAACCACTGAGTATCTTCATTTGGCCCTTCCCAGAAATGGCTCTCAGTATCTACCTGAAGGGTACCCATCCTGCCAATTCCAAATCTGTGCACAGCTTCCTCAGAGTTTACAGAACTAAAGTTAGATCTACACATAACTCAAAAGTATTCTGGATTTATAGATTATTGCCTCGTTGTCTCATTAAACATAAAGTCCTAACATCATTTATCATCACATTCTGCTTATATCACTTCATCCCCCTATATCTAATACTGCCTTAGGCAGGGGCATCCAACCTTTTTTCTTCTCTGCCACACATCAGAAGAGTAAGAGCTATTTGGGGCCATTCATTAGATCTGCAAACACAACAGCTAATGAGCAAAATTTTTAAAAGTCCATATTTTTTCATGATATCCAACACCAGAGATAAGTAAAATATTCCTTGAATAATCTGCATGCAGCCCATGGACTATAGGATGAAACCCTCTGCAAGGCTTCAACACAGAAGTAGATTGTGGGGTTTTTTTTCTTTATAAAAATCAAGTTCAGTGGTAGCCAGGGCAGGTGCAGATCACCAGGGTTTCAGGCAGTTCTGTCTTTCGGTCCTACCTTCTTCCCACGTGCCTTTTATCCTCATGGTCACTTCTTAACCCAAATGGCTGCTGGGGAACCATCACATCATATTCCGGGACTGAAAAAGGAGGAAGATCCAGAAAGGGCTCCACCCAACACTTCCTCCTGTATCTCACACAGCTCCTCTGGCTCAAGAGAGGCTGCACAACAGCCTGATTCCACACAGCACGTGCTTGACTAGAGATCAGGGTTCCAGTTACTAATGAAGAGGGCAGGATAGGTATGACATAGACAGCTGGCATCTCCTGCACATCCTGTACTATGTCTACCCACATTACATAGATGCACCACTAACAATAATTAACGAAATGCAGATCTTCAACATAGTCCTTTCCACCCCTTGGAGAACCTGTCAGAAGGTTTTACTCCAACATCCTGGAAGGCAACATTCGCCCCTAGGTATATTTCCTCTCAGACTGGCCATGGGGATGTCAGTATTTCATGCTTCCTGATCAGGTTAACATAATAACAGATCTCAGATGTAAACAGTACTTATTATGAGGTTTCAATAGTTCGATGGTTTGCGTTTTCAGGGTTTCTTTAATCTCATAAGTGTTTCTATGTCATCCAAACCTAGGAGCAGAATCAGAGCCCTCTGCCCCTCGTGTCAGCATGGAAAAGACTGCTCCCAGGGATGATGGTACTTATCTGAGATCCAATGGGAAGGTACAAGCCCAACTCTGAACTCAACACTTCCGAGTTTTCACTCTGATATCAGCCTTACGGATGTCAGGACAAACTGGCGGGATTTAGCATGGGCCTGGCAGATCTTCAGGAACAACAATGGGCATTTACACATGGAATTGTGGTTTTTCAAAGAACTGTCAGAGTCATGAACTGCAAACTCCCACCAGTACTTCACAGAAAGCCAGATCACTGTTGCTTTAAGTAGGTTAGGGACATATTCTCAAGGTCTTCTCTTATTGCAGCTCAATTCATAATCGCTAAGTCATGGAAGAAGCCCAAGCACCCACTGGCCCACGAATGGATCAATAAATTATGGTATATGTACATCATGGAATATCATGCAGCCTTAAAGAAAGATGGAGACTTTACCTCTTTGATGTTTACATGGATGGAGCTGGAACATATTCTTCTTAGCAAAATATCTCAAGAATGGAAGAAAAAGTATCCAATGTACTCAGCCCTACTATGAAACCATTGTATAGCTTTCTCAGGAAAGTTATAACCCAATTATAACCCAAGAAGAAAGGGGAAAGGGAGGGGAAAGGAGGGGGAAGGATGAGTGGAGGGAGAGTTATTGGTGGGACCACACCTACGGTGAATCTTACAAGGGTACATGTGAAATTTACTAGATGTAGAATATAAATGTCTTAGCACAATAACTAAGAAAATGCCGTGAAGGCTATGTTAACCAGTTTGATGAGAATATTTCAAATTGTATATAAAACCAGCACATTGTACCCCATGATTGCATTAATGTATACAGCGATGCTTTAATAAAAAAACAAAAAGGTCTTCTCATAGGAGGTAACATTTGAAACTTAAAGGATGAGAAGGAGGCAGCCACCAAAAATAAATAAATAAATAGAAAAACGAAGGATAAACATTCCCCATTCCAGGAAAGGAATGTCAAGTATAGGAAAGGGAAGAAGTCCCAGATGACTGTGAAGAAAAAAATCAGGGCACTGTCACCCATCGGCTCCTGACCCTACTTCTTTTTTTCTGAAACATCAGCATTTAGAAGAGTGTCACAAAGTATATGGTTAAATATTTGATAAATGGGTAAATTTTTTGAGACAGAGTATCACTTTGTCACTTTTGGTATAGTGCCGTGACGTCATAGCTCACAGCAATCTCAAACTCTTGGGCTTAAGTGATTCTCTTGCCTTAGCCTCCTTAGTAACTGGAACTCCAGGCACCCACCACAACACCTGGCTAGTTTTAGAGATGGGGTCTCACTCTTGCTCAGGCTGGTCTCGAACCCTTGAGCTCAGGGAATCCACCTACCTTAGCCTCCCAGAGTGCTAGGATTCAGGCATGAGCCATCTCACCCAGCCCTCCTGACCCTACTTCTAATATGATTTCTGCTTTTCCTACTCCAAACAGATTTTAAACATGGGAATCTCAAGCATCTTCTATCTCCGGCCTCCTCATTCAATTTACTTCTTTTTTTTTTTTTTTTTTTTTTTGAGACAGAGCCTCAAGCTGTCCCCCTGGGTAGAGTGGCATCACAGCTCACAGCAACCTCCAACTCCTGGGCTCAAGCCAGTCTCCTGCCTCAGCCTCCCAAGTAGCTGGGACCACAGGCGCCCGCCACAATGCCCTGCTATTTTTTGGTTGCAGCCGTCATTGTTGTTTGGTGGGCCCAGGCTGGATTCGAACCTGCCACCTTAGGTGTATGTGGCTGGCACGTTAGCCACTTGAGCCACAGGCACCAAGCCATTCAATTTACTTCTAAAAACACCTTTCAAGTAAAGAGAGAGAAGCCATTGTTTTCATTGTAAACTACACCTAATTTTAAAATACATACAAAATTCAAGAAATCTAAAATTCCATTTGCTCTAAAATCAGGTTTTTCACAAACTTATCTTAAACACTGCTTTCAAATTATAACTCGCTTTGCAGGTTTTAAAAATAACACAGACATACATAGAAAGGGTGCTATATTATATATGCAAAGTGTAAACCTTCAAAACATCCCTCCGCAAGAATGAAATTCTAAACCTTCGCTGTAGGATTCACACCTAATAGACCCTCAATTTTGTGGGCCTCTTTGGCCTGTAACTTCCCAGCTCCACTGCTTCAACCAATTAAAGGGAAAAAACATTTTTTTTAGAAAATATCTTGGCATCCATCAACCAGCATTTTCAAGGGCAAGAAAACTGCAGCGCCCAAGGAGCTGTCTGAGGTGCTTAAGGTTAATGGCTGTATTAACATAGCCATCAATTCACTGTACAAAGAACTGCCCCAGTAGGGCTGTGCAGCCCTGCCAGGAGGCCCCAGCCAGGACAGCGGCAGACAGGAGTCTCTAAACCTGGAGGAGACATTCCTGATAAATCTTAATGACTTCATCTTGTTTTATTTGCTTATTTATCTTCCTATTTGGAGTTAAAGAGTCTTGCGCCCCTTACTGAACAAAACAGACCACACTTCCCTGTCTCTGTGAGTCACTTTCTAAAAGTTTTGTGGACTATAATGTAATATATTAGTTGAACCCTTTATGACTATCTAACAAGATAGCCACTACATATACGGGTGATTTAAAGCTGAACTAAAATTAAATAAAATTTAAAATTCAGATCCTTAGTCACAACAGAAGCACATGGCTTAGTGGTTATCATAGAGGACAGCATGGAGTTTAGTGTCCCTCATGGCAGGAAATTCTATTGGAACTTATAGGAACTTGTAAGATTGTACTTACGGATTTTATCCATGTATAATATTTAGAGCCTGACCTGTTCTGGAGTTTGCATATCTTAATTCCAACAGAATGTAATGATAAAAAGAGACCTTCTGCACTCCAGATGCATTCTCAAGCAACATAACGCTCTAGAACACACCCTCGGACCTGGCCATTCCACTTCTACCCCAGAAAAATACTAGCACGAGGATACAAAGAGACATGCAATTATGAGAAGACTTTAAAAGTAAACACTGCGTCTCAGTTATGTCATATAACTCTGTTCAAGAATCATCTCATCATACTCTCTGTAATAGGAAAAAAAATGGAGAAAATCTGAATGCCCATGTATAAGGGAACAGCTAAATAAAATGTAGTGTGTTCACAGCAGAACATCATGAAATGATGTTAAGTCAAAGAAAGGAGGGAGACAACAGTACATGGAAATCACACACGCACAATCAGATGGGTAGGAGGATACTATTTAAGTGTAAAAATTCACACCTAAGATAAAGAGATGCATTTACATAATTTAGATAACATAAATAGAAAGGTATAATATGTTTTGATATTTTTACGTTATACCTTTTAAATAAAATTAAATGCCAAATACGCTTCTTGTTTCTGCTGATTATTAGCATTGACAAATCAACTTCCAAAGATGAGAGAATCTACGAGGTCTTCATCAGCCTCTTCTTCCTCCTCATGTTTGGATTTCTTGGAGCCATAATGTATATTAAATATTTTAAATATATGTGGGCCTCTATGTATAGAAAGACATAAGCCAAACTCTTTAGAGTATTTGAGGAGGGAGGGATGGAAATGGGCTGTAGAGACAGTTAAAAGTAATCTTTATTTTTTCTCTTATTTTTTACTTTTTTTAACTTGTGTGTTACCAGCAGGGGTTTTACCAAGTCATTATGACCCTGTACTGTGACCAGTGGTGTCACTGTGTGATGCAGCTCAACCAGCTGTAATAACACTGACCAGGCATTCCCAGCCAGCAGAAAATACCACCCATATACACAGCAATCAAAGGCCATAGTTAAGTAGATATTTGTTCTTAAAAAAAAAAAAAAAAAACTCGGACTTTTGTTGTTGGTATGCTTCAGTGTTTAGTCTTCCATAGAAGTGATCTCCAACCATGCCCTCACTGCCACTCAACCTGGAAGCCTCATCTTCTATGTGTCTAGGGTTGAGTGCCAGTGAGGAGGACGTAGGCCAAAAGGGCAGGCAGCCAGGGAGAAGAACTGTAGCATCTTGACAGTTGGGCAGAAATGACCAAAGTGAAAATCTGCTGAAGGGACAAGAGTGACTGATGGGTCCTAAGGAAACATTAGTACAAACCTAGTCATACGCGACACCCTGCTGCCTGCCAGAGAGGACCACAGTTCCACGAACCAGCTATGTAATTAAAACACCGCTCTGGAGACAAAGGAGGTTAAATGACTCTGACCTAGCACATCCACTCTGTTGGCGGTTGCTGATTCTAACCTTCCTGCCAATGTCCACACATTTCTATAACTCAGACTACCTCTAAATATCTCACAAATTCCCAACTATTTTTAATGAGTCAGGATTTTTTTAATTAAATCATAGCTGTGTACATTAGTGCAATTATGGGGTATAATGTGCTGGTTTTATATACCATTTGAAATATTTTCATCAAACTGGTTAACATAGCCTTCACCGCATTCTCTTATTATTATGTTAAGACATTTATATTCTACACTTAGTAGATTTAACATGTCCCTTGTAAAATGCACCATAGGTGTGGTCCCACCAATTATCCTCCCTCCACCCATCCTCCCCACTCCCCTGCCCTCCCCTCCTCTTTCCCCTTCATTTGGGCTGTAGATGGGTTATAGCTTTCATACGGAAGTGTGGGTGCTTATAAATTGGCATAGTACAGCTGAGTACATTGGATATTTTTTTAAAGGTAAGCTCTTCCCATTTGTTTTCTCATTCAGGAGAGACTTTGGTTTGCAAACTTCTGATTTTTTTTTAAATAGTGCAAGACAATGTAAAAATCCACTGAAAGCTTTTCATTTAAGCAAAAACGCGAAAGATAATTTATTCCTCCAAGCGGCAGGAGAAAGCAATAAGCCAGGCATCTGTGCAAAAACTTTCCATGCCCCCTCAAGTCCTATAACTCTGTCTACAACTCCATCTTCTGGTCCTGACTAAATCTTCAATTATTCCCAGAACGGATGAAATCTTAAATCCACATCAGCTTTTAACATCTGCTGAGTCTTAACTATACAGGAAGAAAAACGAAATTCCTGTGTGTCACCTGCCGACAGGATTACAATTTAAATGAGACTCAAAAGTATATGGAAATAGAAACCACCTTTTTTCCTGGTCAATATAGACATCAGCCAGATGACAGAAGTTGGCAATAGGCTGGTTACGTGCTGTGTACAGAAAAACCCCCTTAACATTAATTTATACAACTACAATTCTTATCTGAAAAGCCTTCAACTATAGAAAATGCATCTTATGCCCTAAAAGAAACTTAGAGACGAGACGTTAGCAAAATCAGTTTCTCATACATAATACTGATCCAACTAACATCTAATTTGTACTTTGGGTTCAGTCAATTAAACCAACCTTCAAAATCATACTATTTAGATGAGCTTATCAGCATATTACTAAATGAGAAATCCTCAATCTAATCAAAACCTTATTTTTTTTTTTTTTTGAGACAGAGCCTCGGGAGGTGCCTGTAGCTCAAAGGAGTAGAGCACCAGCCCCATATGCCAGAGGTGGCGGGTTCAAACCCGTCCCCGGCCAAAAACTGCAAAAAATAAAAAGAGAGGCAGAGCCTCAAGCTATCCCCCTGGGTAGAGTGCTATGGCATTACAGCTCACAGCAACCTCCAACTCCTGGGCTCAAGCCAGTCTCCTGCCTCAGCCTCCCAAGTAGCTGGGACCACAGGCGCCCGCCACAACGCCCAGCTATTTTTTGGTTGCAGCCGTCATTGTTGTTTTGGCAGGCCCAGGCTGGATTCAAACTCACCACCTTAGGTGTATATGGCTGGCTCCTTAGCCACTTGAGCTACAGGCGCCAAGCCCAAAACCTTATTTTTTATAAAAATCTTTACAGTAAAACATTTAAACTCTGAAAAATGTACAAAGAAAGTGTTATGCAAAGTACAGTCCAAAGCTTGGTAACTTCAACACCCCATGGGAATCTTTTGGAAATACAAATTCAGAGGCTCCATCCCAGACTTAATGAATCTGAAACTCAGGAGGTGAGGCCAGGGAATCTGTTTTAACAAGCCCTCCAAGTGATTCTTTTCAGTGGGCTAAATGATAATATTAGCAATGCCAATAATACTGGAATTTGGGAACAGGTATACCAAAAAGATTGACAATATGAAATAGATTTTAAAAATCCAATAAAATCCAGCATTTGCAGAAGACAAAAACAGGAAAAAACAATCAGTATTAACCTTATATTCATCTCCCCTCCTTCCTTCCTTCTTTCTAAGTAAATGAGGCCTGTGAAACTCCTAGACAGAGGTAGGACATTGCTTGCAAGTTCATGTCTATTTAGGCTATGGTTCAGAAATATTTGCACATCAAACAGGAATGTGAGTTTACACTTGAGATCCTGAGTCTTTTGTAAATGTGAAAAGAGCAAATTTGGAATCAAATGTCTTGAAGAAACAGAGTTTTCTAGGAAATCTTGCCAGTCCTTTTTCTCAGGGTGACCTTAGCATTCAGACTTGAGGAATATATTTCCTTTCCCAGTTAATACTTCATAAGACGATTAGTGTACTTTGTTCATGGATACATCAGGACAGGCTGGCTCCTGACTTTTCCCCTGCCACTGAGAACATCACAGCTTGGTACCCCATTGGAAAAGAGTTAATTCACAAGCTAGACTAGTAGTATCCAGTGGTGGAGCTTTTTGGTACTATCTGCTCCCCTGACTCACCCATGAGGACCTTGGGTTAATGTGTTCCAACCATTCATCATTTTTCTTTTAAATAACAAAGAAATCTTGCAAATGCACTACACACATCTGACTCAGGATTCCAGGACCACCACTTCCCCCCACCCACATACAGGCTTATTTGCGGGTTTTTAGAATCAAATGAGAACACCCTGGCAGACACCTATTTGTGCAAACGTTAATTTCAAGTGTATTTAAATGTCTTCGCCTCTTGCTTTTGCTCATCACATCAAGCAGAGCCGCTTCCACCGTGTAATCACAATAATGAATAAACATGGGGTGCTTATGAAGGGCTCAGGCACCACAAAACTGATCAATTGTTAATTCTACAAAGTGAGTAAACATGCCTTCCTTTGCTAACGCTCCATCAGGCTGGTGGGAATGATGCCCGTGTCCTCTGCCCACTGTCTCTGCAAAGCAAAAATGCAATCAGCAGTCAGATCCTACCTATAGTTTACCTTGATCTTGACTATATCCTTGTATTGTCTCCTACCACTCCCTCCTAACCCCAAGGAGAAACAAAAATTGTCATGGCAATTAAAAACCCATGGGCTACATAGTTACTAACAGACAGAGGATCTGAGGCAGCACTAATGTTAGCAACCCAAATAGCCACAATGTGCACTCACTGGCCTTTGATTAGTTAGGTAAAAATACCAATTTCCAAATCCACATTTGACTCGCAGGAACTCCACATCTCAATCAAATCCCTCCAAGTAGCAGGATAAGGTATTTAGACTTTCTCCTTGGGATAAACATGTTTATTATTCATCTCTTCTCCCCAACTATGCACCATGGGCCATATATACACATGAGGAGTTTGGTCAACCTTCCTTGCATTGGAAGAAAGAAAGATTTACTAAGAGCTTTGCCTCAGGACCACACTGCCTGGGTTCAAATAGTGGCTCTGCCACAAAATGCCAGCATGGCTTCCTCCCTGTGTTCCTATTTTTCCTCATGCACAGAAGGGAAATGAGGATTGTGTCTACCTTGTAGGACTTCAGGAAAATTAAATGAGATGGTGCATAAATAAGCTGAATGTGGAAAACAGTATGGCAGTTCCTTCAAAAACTAAACACAGAATGACTGTATGACAACCCCACTTCTGGGTATAGACCCAAAAGAACTGAAGGCAGGGACTCAAGCAGAGGTTTGTATGCCCTTGTTCATAACAACATGGTTTGCAACAGCCAAAAGGTGGAAACAACGCAAGTGTCCATCAGCAGACAAATGACAAACAAGACCTGGCCATTACATACCTACAATGGAATATTTTTTTAGTCCTTAAAAGGAAATTCTGACACGTGTTATAACATAGTGAACCTTCAAAACATGATGCTAAACAAAACAATCACAAAAGGACAAATATCGTATGACTGTGGTTATATGAGGTACATAAAGTGGTGCCATTCAGAGAGCAGAAGGTGGGTGCCAGGAACTACGAGGAGGAAAGAAGGGGGAATTCGTGTTTAATGGGTATAGAGTTTCAGTTTAAACCATGAAAAGACTTCTGTGGATAGACTGGGATGATGATATCCCAAAAATGTGAATGTGCTTTATGTCATGGAAATGTGCACTTAAAAATGGTTAAAATAGGCTCAGCGCCTATAGCTCAACTGGCTAAGGTGCCAGCCATGTACACCTAAAGTGGCAGGTTCAAATCCCCAGCCTGGACCCGCCAAACAACAATGACGGCTGCAACCAAAAATAGCCAGGCATTGTGGTGGGCACCTGTGGTCCCAGCTACTTGGGAGGCGGAGGCAAGAGACTCGCTTGAGCCCAGGAGTTGGAGGTTGCTGTGACCTGTAATGCCACAGCACTCTATCCAGGGGGACAGCTTGAGGCTCTGTCTCAAAAAAAAAAAAAAAATGGTTAAAATAAAACCTTCAAATTATTTATATTTTGGCTACACAAAAGAAAATAATGCTTAGCACAATAACCAACATTTAAAAAAATAATAATAACAACCAACATTGTCACTCACTCAATGGCGGCTCTTATTGCTATTATAGTTTATGAAAGCTCAACAAGGTAAATATTTATTATGTGGAGTAACAAGCATAACCTAATATAAAAATGACGAGTGTCAGCAGAAAACTCTCATTAAGACACTACGTATGGTCCAATTCCATTTAAACATCCCCTTCCCTACCTACCCCTCCACCTCTCCCACCTCAGTTGGGAGGTGCTCCTTAGCCATCCTGGAAATGTTTAAATGTTAACTACCGAGTTTCCTGAAGCTCCTCAGCTGCACATCAGCTCCTAACTTGGGGGTGGGGCAATTTCAGCACACAAGGAGGACAAGATTGGTACCAAGGGACAGACTGACTGCCACCCTCCAGCTTGCTTAATGGAATTCCATACTCCTGTGCAGACGCGACAGTCTGCAAAGAGCAGGACAGAGGGCACAGAAGATGTGAGTCTTTTATCCTGGGATGACTGGGCTCAGGGTAACCAATTTTATGGCCCTTTAGATTTGTGTCCATGGATATTTGTGTGTGTGCATGTGTGTGTGTTGAGAAGGAATTAATCCAAAAATATAGATGAAGAAAGCTGTATCTCGGATGTGAAGCCGGGTTGCATAATCAGTTCTGAAAGCAGAGAAAAGGTAACAGATGTTTACATTACAATCTGGCTGCTACTGGAAGAGCTGCCAAATGATTTAAATAGTAACGAAGATTACTATTCCAGTGATTTGCTATCCCCACCAATACATGCAGAGAATTCACCCCAATAATTTTTTATAACCCTAATTAAACACCCCACTGTACAAAATATGTATGGTCATCAAGCTAGTTAAAGTCTGAAGCTAGACAATTTTAAAAACTGAAGGACTTATTCCAACACTGACATAAGAAACTTGATGTCTTTGGTAAACAGGAATGCATTACAAAGAAACTCAAAATCTCTTTTAACTTTTGGGTGTTTCATTACTAACGTAAATTTTTAAAAGAATAACATACAGCCATGAAAAAGAATGACACAGAGCTGGGCAGCGCCTGTGGCTCAAAGGAGTAGGGTGCGGGCCCCATATGCCAGAGGTGGTCGGTTCAAACCCAGCCCCCGCCAAAAACTAAAAAAAAAAACAATGACACAGAGCTCTCTTCACTGATAGTCAACCTTCCAGGATGGATACAGAGCATATCTAAATTGCACATGAACACACATGAGACAGTCCCCACTGCACAGGAGGTCTCCATAGTCAAGGGAGTGCTGGCTTCCTTCCCTAGCCGTGAGTTCACCAAAGGCCCTCCTATGGGCCTTGTATGATTCCATTTATATAAAAGTATTAGGTCTAAATATTTATGTTTGGCTAAAAGCAGAAGAAGAGAATTGGAAATAGATTTACCAAAACATGAAAAGGAATTGTCTCCGAGTGGCAAAATTGGACGGCTTTTTTTTTCTTACTTTCTTTTTATATTCTTCTACAATGTCAGAATTTTCTACTCCAGGTATGTATTATCTTTATAAGTTAAGAAAAGAAATTTTCAAAACAGAACTCTAGACCAATGAAAAAAATTCTCAGCCTATGCATTAAGATACATGGGTTCCCCACCAGAAATAAAAAACTGGAGACATATGATATGTCATTTGACTACTCTAGGCCTTAAATGTTGCACTAGGACAGTTTTTCAATCACAGCATTTGTAATATTTTTGTGAGGCCTATCCTGTGCTTCATAGAATGTTTAACAAGACCCCTGGCTTTCACCTACTAGAGACTGCTCTCCCATCCCCATGTTGTAACAACAACCAAAAATGTCTTCAAACACTGCCAAAAGGCCTCAGGGGTACAAAATTATCTCCAGCTGAGAACCAGCATATTAGATGATCTTTAAGTTTCTTCCTTGCTGGAAACCTTTGATTATTTTTAAAAGCTCTATCTAAAAGTCTGACATTTTAGATCCAAGGATTCACAGGTAAGTAACTATAATATACTAAGGATTCATCGATATTTTCATGATTCATTAGACAAAGAAGGGTAAGAAAATGAATAAAATGAAGAAATAAAACCATGAATTTTCACAGAAAAATGTAGGCCATATGGCTCAGATGTGAAACTAAGAGTATCCAAGTAGATACAGTGGTCTTTTAAAAACTACTACTAACAGGCCCAGCACCTATAGCTCAGCAGCCAAGGCACCCACCACCTGCACTGGGGCTTTCGGGTTCAAACCCAGCCAGGGCCTGCCAAACAACAATGACAATACAACAAAAAAGATAGTCAGGTGTTGTGGCAGGCGCCTGTAGTCCCAGCTACTTGGGAGGCTGAGGCAAGAGAATTGCTTAAGCCCAAGAGTTTGAGGTTGCTGTCAGCTGTGATGCGACAGCACTCTACAGAGGGCAACATAGTGAGGCTCTGTCTCAAAAAAAAAAAACTTCTACTTAATAACACTAGCTTTTGACAGTTCTACTTTTAGGTAAGACAACTGAAATCCTGCAAAAATGTTAAACTGCTTTATAGTTTCTAATGAACTTTTAGCACTAACAAAGCCAGCAGAGTATTCTGTGTGCATTGCTCCATTTTTACTTTTAAAAAGGCCTAGTGTTTTCTTTTCATAAAAAATAAAAAGCTTTCTTCCTATTTTTCAAACAGGGATATTTTACTCTTCTTACTAATAATATTCTAATCTCAGGAAAGGATAATAAATCTACACATTTATTGTCTTTCTAAATAGAATGTCTTCTTATTTGTCATTTTATTAACAAGAACTCCCTAATTTCTGACACTATCCTACTTCTAAATTAAAATTATTTACACCTGCATTAATGACTTGTTGCTGTAAGACCCTGACATCTTTTGAATTAAAAAGGGGGACTAAGAAAGATTTAATGTTATTTCAGATTCATGACTCTGAAAATCAGTTCATCCACACAGAGAAAACCATCTCTTAACTAAAATGCATCCTTAATATAAACATCCTATACTAAATGTTCAGCAAATGTGGGATATCAGTATTAGTATCATTTGTAATTATGCCAGAAAATAGTTTTATTCCAAATTATTAGTACTGGTTTTTACAACTAAAAGGCACAAAGTATAAAAGAGTATCATCCAATTGATTAACATTCTCAGTTCTGTTTCACAAGGAAACCTTAAACTATGACTGAAAACTGCCTCACCAACAGTTTAACTTTCATATCTTCCCATGTGTTCAAACAGGTCCATCTTGGGTCACTCTACTCAATTCTCCCACCACCAGCTTCCCTTTAAACCTTTAAACCTCTCTTTTGTAACTGTGGGTCCTGCTGCAACTACTGGGAAGTAACCCAAGCTGGCTGGTGCACACAGCTGTCAAATCTTTGAGCAGAGTTCAACTAGTGTGTTGGTCTAACAAACTGAGCCTAGAAAGTGCAAGAAATCAATGTAGAGAGTTGATTGATTGAGACAGCTGAGAGGACAGGTCCCACCACATCACAAGAGCCCTTCTGGCCAGGTCTGCATTGGAAAGGGGTAGGAATTAGGACTCCAAGATTCTAATCCCAGTTCTTTTTATAACATAGTAGATTCAACTCACAACACCTCCTACCCCGTTCTAGAACACTGAACTCTAGTATTTCCCAGATTTAAATTTCTTCAAACCTTTGGTTCTTCTCCTAAATCAGTTTATATTTATGTTGAAGAAAAAGAAAAGCCCTTTTAACTGACTTTATGGAGGAAAATGGATTGAACTTGAATAGCGATTGTAAAACAAGAATTTTTTTTCAACAAATATCAAAGAGATGGGAAGCCGAGATTAATTTGATCTTGTGAGACGTGGTTGCAGGAGATCACAAACTGAGTGGGCTGTTACAAAGTTCAACTCCTTATGATGGGCTTAGGACTGCCTAGGGTTCTGACATAAGCCTTTTAAAACATTTTCAAAAACAGATAATTACAAAGTGATTAAAGTGGCCAAGATCACTTCACCAATCCCTTTGCGGACATTTGTTAAAATTCAAATGTCCTGAATCTTAACAAATTAGGATAAGGACACTGTATGGTCTCCCAATCATTTATGATTGGCTGCTTGAAGTCATTTCACTAATCCTGGCTGATTTATAGCAAACACCTGATGAAACAAACCCACATCAAACAAATAAATTAGCCCATCACCTAGATGTTCCATCTATCCCTAGGACCAAAAAAAAAAAAAGTTTAGTCCATTTATTATAATGTCTCAACATATTTGTAAAGAGATAGAGCCAGAAGGCAGAGTGAAAAACTCTCAAAGAGGAAGAAAGCTTAAGGGGGAAAATCTACTTATGCAAATTCTAAAGAGATCTATAAAACTTCAATCTGAGAATTTTAATATTAAACTAAGCTTCTTAGTATTGAAATACCCCAAACTCTCCAACTGGGCAGCTAATTGAGAGTTAGGAAGCACCAAAAAGACTTCCCTCCTTCCCTCATTCATGACAGGCAATATAGAATTCCTTGCTGGATATGATAATGTGACTTTTGTCAATGCATGTTCAAATCAGATAGAGGATTGGCTGGTGATGATGTCATGCCCGTGGGTTAATCCCCAGTGAATGCAGTTTTAATAGATAGGCATCAACACACCATTTATGTAACAAAGTATTATAGTAAGCATAACAAAACGGAGTGATCCAGATAAAAGCAGCTATTAGAAAAAGGGTATGTACCCACTGAAAAGGAGATGGGGGAACAAAGCAAAGAAGCTTTTTTTCTTTATTTTTTTTTTAACTAAATGGAACTAGGTCATCAAACAATACACGTCTTTTAAAAGATCCAAAATGAATATTGAAATTCAAGTGACTTAGAACATACTACTACTAGAAATATAGAAAAGCTTGCCTTCCGTGAAAAATATTCCATAATCAAGCAGAGATATTTGTAGGTGCCCTTTTGCATTAGGGCAAAAGTCTTAAAATTAAAGTCATTCAAAAACAGGTAAATTGGCAGCTGTTCTTCTGGGGAGGACAGCTTTCTTATTTTTAACAGAGAAAACTGGCCATAAGGTAGAGACTTATATTAAGTTTCAAAGTATCAAAGGGCAATTAAGATGATAGTGAAAGAAGAGAGTAGTCACACAAAGCAGAACAGGAACACAGAATTTAAGAAGGAAACCTTGAAACGCAGTTTTCGGCTACGAGAACTGATCCAGAAAAGCCCAAGCATATGCAGAAAGCCTTTTGCACAAATGAGCCATGCCAACTCACGGGGTTATTTTGGGAGGACATAAGTCATCATTAGTCGTAATGATTCTAAAAACTGCTCTCATACTGCTTATTAAGGCCTGTATTTCCAACGCAAAGGAAGGGCTGGACTTGCACACTGATTTATGACTGTGAACTTAGCAAATAACACTTCTCACTTTAAAACCCACGGAGCGCTGTTGAAGAATTCTTCAAGTCGTACACTTGTTCTCAAGTGACTGAATGGAAAACACTAATGATACTGCAAAATGGCTGTTCCTAAATTATTTGAACCTTTAAAAAAAATTCTGGCCCTGCCTGTACTGGCCTCAGACATACAAATTGCCCCCACCTTGTCCTACCTCAACGAGCGTTCTAGAGGTATCCAGACTGGGATGCGTGGGATCGCAGAGCTAAGCCGTCAATGAGAGGGAGTTTGCGCAGCTGAGCCTGCAGGTGAGGGTGTCAGGTTGTTGCGGAGAGAAAGAACCAAAGGCTTTGAACGTGTCCATCCTCCCACACACGGATCGCCTGTCACATCACATCAACCTTACTAGTCTCGGAGGGAAGGCCATGGAAAAGTTAAAAGGGAAAAGAGAGCATGAGATAAGGACGCTTCACCAGGGGGTCCTTAAATCCCCGGAGAGGAAACGGGCTCTTGGCTAGGGGTCGGCGAGTCCATAAACCTGTCCACATATGTCTTGCTGAGGAATTGACTCAGAGATCGGCTAAGGCTTTCAGAGGCGTGCACGGACCCCCTGTTCTCAACGTTAAATGGTAATGATTCGAGAAGGAGGAGCACCAGCAGGACAGTGTCTGGCTTGGGCTGCCTCTGGAGGTGCAGAATATCGAGTTTTCCATTTCCCGTCCTTCCCAAGGATAAACACCTTATTTAGGGTTAAAGACGCCCTCCCTTCTTTTGCCCCGGCTGAATGAAGCAAGAAAGAGGGACGGGGAAAGAAATGTAAAGATGCCATCAAGGCGGGCCAATCCGAGAAGCCTCATGCACGAAAAGCTGGAACTTCCAGACCCGCTGTAGTTCTCCACTTGCGCGGGAAGCTTTACTCTCCCAACTGAAGACGTGTCACAAGCGCTCGCGGCGCCCTTCTAGCAAGTGCCCCGCAACCAGAGGTTCAGGCGGCTGGCTGACCTGCTCCCACCTGCGGGCTGCTATAAGGATCCTGGCTCAGATCTAAGGGATGAAGCCGCAAGTCGGGCTTGTCCAGAGAAGAGCTCTGGACCAGTTACTCTCTCCTCCCTGTACCAATTCATCAAGTGGCCTCCCCGCCCCGCCCCCGAAGAGCATTCCTACCCGCTCTGAATGGCAGACGCGAACCCCGAAACTGGAAGCGACCGTGCCGCACATCTTTACTTCCGAGCGCAGCTTCCAACTTGGGGTGCACGCCGCCCACAGCACTGGCGATAACCCCATATCTCGGGGCGACCGGATGAGGAGGCTGCTCTGAGCTCAGTTAAGTCGGTAGCAGCCCGAGAGGCCGTGCGACACCCCTAAGTTGGGGTCCAAGCGCACCCCAGCCCCATCTGCCCGCTCGTCCTTTTCCCTTCCAACCCTTCTTACTCGACTACAGCCAATAGCCAAGTCAGACTCCTGCGTCCAAGACGAGGTACGGATCACCGCACCGGAGCCCAAAGTCTCTCAACGCGCCGCCTCCCCGCGGGCGCCCCAGGAGTAGCCCATCACCTCCGCACCCTTGCCAAGAGAAAGTTTCCTGGTCTCTCCAAAGACAAGCCTGGAGCTGCGGAAGAAGAGGCAGCGTCTGCGGAGGGGCGGCTGCTGCGAGATTCCCGGGGTCCGCCGGCAGCCGCGCGCCCGAGCAGTGCGCACTGTCCAGGGCAGCTCGCCTGGAGCAGTGCTGAGCCGTGCCCCGCGAGCGCGCGGGCCGGGAGGGGCCGGGAGGGGCCAGGCCAGCCGCGGGCCGTGCTGATTGGCCGGCCGGCCGGAGGCTCTGGCCCCCGCCTGGCCCTGCGGTCCACGTGAGCCGGGCCTCTCCCCGCCCCGCACCCCTGCTCTGCCCGCGAGCCCCCACTCCCTGTCTCCGGGAGCCTCTCCCTAGCGCCTCGCTGTGGCGGCCACTCCTCAGGTGCTGGGGAAGAGGAATTTCTTCTGAATACCTGAGAGCCGCGCGCAGCCCTGCATACCGGAGAAGAATTTAGGGTTCGGCTCCCAAGGAAACCATTCCCCACGCGGGACCCAGAGCAGTTTGCAAGCAGGGTTTCCTAGCCACTCTGTGAATAGTACATGCGTAAACTAAGCCAGTTTCGCGTGTGCTTGGCTTGAATGGAAGAGAAGAAAACTACACACGTCAATACCAAAATACATATTTTTATTTTAAAAATTATAAAAATGCAGCCAAGCCCTCTTTCACTCCTGCCCACCCACCCACCCTCGCCTCTAGCCATGCCCTCTCCCCTTCTGCAAGTGAAGTAACACTGATAATCAATGACACTTAAATGGCATTCATTTTGCAGAGATACCTTATGTGACTCCATTTACAGATGAGAAAATTGAAGCAAGGAGTTAAATGATTTACTGAAGATTACATGGCTAATTAATGGTAAAGATTTTATTTGGACCCCAGAAGTCTGGTTGCAGAATCCATGCTCTTTGGTACTCAAAGTGTGGTCCCACAAATGCATCTCCTGAGAACATATTAAACCTGCAGACTTTTAGGCCCCACCCCAGCACCAGAATCTTCATTTCGGCTCAGCGCCTGTGGCTCAAGTGCCTAAGGAGCCAGCCACATACACCTGAGCTGGCGGGTTGGAATCCAGCCCCGCCCGCCAAACAACAATGATGGCTGCAACCAAAAAATAGCCGGGCGTTGTGGCGGGCACCTGTGGTCCCAGCTACTTAGGAGGCAGAGGCAGGAGACTCGCTTGAGCCCAGGCGTTAGAGGTTGCTGTGAGCTGTGATGCCACAGCACTCTACCCAGGGTGACAGCTTGAGACTCTGTCTCAAAAAAAAAAAAAATCTTCATTTCAACAAGATCTCCAAGTAGTTAGTGTATGTCTAAAGTTTGAAAAGTTTCCACTGTCGGTCGAATTGCAAACTACTACAGCCTCTTTGAAAAGAAGTATGGATAATCCTAAACTAAAAGTAGACCTTTCTATTTGATCCCTCAATCTCATTATTAGGTATCGTCCCAGAAGAAAAAATGTCACTTTACCATAAGGACATATACACTAGAACATTCATTGAAGCTCAATTCACCATTGCTAAGATGTGGCATCCTGTCTGCATGTTAATGGATTAATAAACTGTGGTATATGTATAACACGGAATATTATTCAACCATAAAAAAGATGGAGACTTTACATCTTTTGTATTAATACCTGGATAGAGTTGGAGAACATTCTCCAACAAGAATGGAAAAGTATCCACTGTTCTCAATACTAATATGAAACCAGTAGAGGAACTAATACAAGCTCCCACAAGAGAAAAACACAAACCCAAGGAGAGGAGGGAGAAGGAGAAAGGGGGATTGATGTGCTCTCACCTGACAGGCACAGTGTAAAGATAGATCTATGTCACACTTCCTGGGGAAGGGGCACAACTACAACTTGCACTCTACCTAACAAATGCAAACAATGTAACCTTACCTTCTGTATCCCCATTTTAATCTGAAATTTATAAAAATAATGATTTTTGGCCAAGCATGGTGGCTCATGCCTGTAATCCTAGCACTCTGAGAGGCCTGGGCAAGTGGACTGCCTTAGCTCAGGAGTGTAAGACCAGCCTGAGCAAGAGTGAGAACCTGTCTCTAAAAAAAAAAAAATAGGAGCAGCACCTGTGGCTCAAAAGAGGAGGGCGGCACCGGCCCCATATGCCAGAGGTGGCGGGTTCAAACCCAGCCCCGGCCAAAAAATAAAATAAAATAAATAAATAAAAATAAATAAAGCTGGGCATTGTGACAGGTACCTGTACTCCCAGCTACTCAGGAGGCTGAGGCAAGAGAATCACTTGAGCCCAAGAGTTTGAGGGTGCTGTGAGCTATGACAGCAGCTATGACCCAGGGCAACGGAGTGAGACTCTGTCTCAAAAAAGTAGTAATAATAATTTTTTTTTAATTTGAAAGGCATTGTCTATACCACTATGCTGTTCATTGTCATTGGTTTGGCTTAAAATCTTCTGATCCTTTTATTTCTGTTCTTTTATTGACATGAAATATGTGCCATCCTGCCCCAGTTGCACTCCGAAGTATATTTGCCCTTCTCTGAGCCTATAACTTGAACTAACCAATGGCAGTCCTCCTGCTTCTCTTTCCCACACCTTTGTGCTATACACATGCAGGCACACACTATACCACATTGTTTTATTTGTTAAACATTCTCAATCCCTTACTCTTTTGTTATCAAACTTAAGGCTTTATAGCCAAAGGCAGTTGTGCTATCAAGTTGTCACCAGTTTGAGAGGGGATTCAAGGACTGGAGACAGAAGCTTGGTCTTTCAGGTGGCCCTCAAAGACTAAGAGTTGAAATTCTGTAAAAGACGAGGGAGAGGCTCTGCGCCTGTGGCTCAAGTGGCTAAGGCACCAGCCACATACACCTAAGGTGGCAGTTTGAATCCACCCCGGGACCCCAGGCATGCCAAACAACAATGATGGCTGCAACCAAAAAAATAGCCATGCATTGTGGTGGGTGCCTGTGGTCCCAGCTATTTGGGAGGCAGAGGCAGGAGACTTGCTTAAGCCCAGGAGTTGGAGGTTGCTGTGAGCTGTGATGCCACAGCATTCTACCCAGGGGGACAGCTTGAGGCTCTGTCTCAAAAAAAAAAAAAAAAGATGAGGGGAGATCCAAACAAACCTGAAACACAACATGCCAGGAGATTCCAGAGGGTTCTCTTGATATCATTTTGAAGAGGCTGCAGTAACTCCATTTTAGAATTCAGGCCCGGCTCGGCACCTGTGGCTCAAGTGGCTAAGGCGCCAGCCACATACACCCAAGGTGGCGGGTTTGAATCCAGCCCAGGCCCGCCAAACAACAATGATAGCTGCCACCAAAAAATAGCCAGGTGTTGTGGTGGGCGCCTGTGGTCCCAGCTACTTGGGAGACTGAGGCAGGAGACTGGCTTGAGCCCAGGAGTTGAAGGTTGCTGTGAGCTGTGATGCCATAGCACTCTACTCAGGGGGACAGCTTGAGGCTCTGTCTCAAAAAAAAAGAAAAAAAAAAAGAATTCAGACCCATTGAAGAGGTTAATGTAACTCCATCTTGGAACTAACTCCCCACTCCCCTCCTGGGCAAGGTCCCCTAGGTGGAATCAGTCTATCAGAAGAAGACTGGCTCCTTCCTCTGCACTTCTGGGCAGCCAGTCTGAAGGGAACCAACCTTTCCCTCCCCCCAAGCCCTGCACTTCTGGGCAAGGTCAATCAGCCCAAAGGGAGCCAGTCTATCAGAAGACAAGCAGCCCCCCCTTTAAAAAGTCCCAAACTGTAAACAGCTCAGCCAATTGCAACCCCTCCCAACAAAACACCCATGGAATTCCTCTATGCCCTTTAAAAACCTCCCCTCGCTTCACTTCCGGGGTCGCCCCTCCCCAGCTACGCTGTAGGGTGGAGTGACCCAGGCATATGTTTGCATTTTAAATAAGAGCACTTCTTTGTTTTTACATGTGTGTATGGTGGTCTCTCAGCAGCGATTTGGGTCCCAACAATTTATTCATTTACTCCATGTAACAGAGGGCCTACTCTGTGTCAGGCACTGTAATAAGTGCTGATATTCACAGAAGTAAACACAACAGTAAAAGTTCTTGCAATCCTAGGGTTTTCTAGGGGAGATACAAAATTAACATGGCAAATAAGTAAGTGAATTACAGATTATGGCAGTGCATAGCCCCTGTTAAAGAGAGAAAGAAAGTAAAGAGAAGTAGATGAGTACTGGGGAGGTTGTGATTTTCTTAGTAAATATAGTGGTCAAACTAGCTCTCACTGAGGAGATAACATTTGAACCAAGACCTGGAAGATGTGAGGGAGGAAGTCATTTAGAAGAACAAGTCCTCCCTCATTTATTCTCCAAGTATGTGTCAAGTCAGCATTCTGCACCAAGCACAGTTCTGGCATCAGTCTCTGTGTTAACTTAAGCTCTGGCTGCTTTTCTTATCTCTAAGTTTTCCTGGACGAAGTTTCTTGTCCTGTTGGGGAAAAACAAAAAAGTAAGCAATTGTGTGGGTCTCATGTTAATTAACATATTCTTTCCCTCCCGGATGTTCAGACTTGTTAGGGGTTCACTTGTGTCTCCCTAAAATGTATATATTGAAGTCCTATCCACCAGTACCACAGAATGTGACCTTATTTGGAAACAGGTTCTTCGCAGAAGTGATCAAATTAAAATGAGATCATTAGGTTTAGGTTCTAATCCAATAGGACTGTGTCCTCAAACAAAGGGGGAAATTTGAGACAGACATGCACACAGGGAGAATTCCACATGAATATCAAGGCAGCGATGGGATGTTGCTTCCACAACTCAAGGAATGCCAAAGATTACCACCAAACCGCCTGAAGAGGAGAGAGGCATACAACAGATTCTTCCTCCGAGCCTCAGAAGGAACCAGCCCCGCCAGCCTTAATCGTGGGCTTCCAACCTCCAGCACTGTGACACAAGAAATGTCTGTTGCATAAGCCAACAGTCTGTAGTACTTACATGGCAACACTAGAAAACTCAAGTATGTTTGTTTTTAAAGTAACATGGCACAGTTAAGGGACTTATTAAGTTTCCAGTGACTTGAGGTCTTTTGTGCAATAGCAAAAAGCAAGAATGATCTGAGGAATTGAGATTTACTAACCAAATTACCATCAACAAAGGCAAGTTATGTAAAGAAGAGAACCAGATAAATGAGCCCCCAATTATTCAATTATTTCTTTATTCAACTATTTAATGGACACCTTCTTTTTTTTTTTTAACGGACACCTTCTGTGTGCCACACTCTGAGATAGAGTAACAAAAAGGCAGATGTGATTTACGTGTATTGTTATGGAGAAAGTTGGGCATTGAACAATTCAATAAATATATGACCATGGTAATTTCAGAGCAGAATAATTGCTTAAAAGAAAATAAGGGCGGCGCCTGTGGCTCAAAGGAGTAGGGCGCCGGCCCCATATGCTGGAGGTGGCAGGTTCAAACCCAGCCCTGGCCAAAAAAATTGCAAAAAGAAGAAAATAAAATAAGGCTAGAGCATTAGAAGAATAGGAGAGGGGGTTAATTTAGATTGGCTGCCTAGAGAAGTTCCCTATGAGCTACTAACCTTGGAGCCAAAGATCTAAATGATAAAAAGCCATACAAGCAAATATCTGGGCAAAAATTTTTCCAGGCAGAGATAACAATTCCTCTTATAAGAAAATATCCCTGTCATTCATTCCATAACACCCTTCCTTTCTCTCTTGGCTATCCATTTTGCCTCCTTTGAGGTTGTATAAAATCAATCCATGTCTATTTCATAAAAATGGGGTTGAATTATTTATTTTCTTATGTAAGGACCTGTGAAGGTCACAGCAACAGGGTTTTGATTGCACACACACGTTCTCTAAACACCCCTTACATGCCTCTGTGTTTGTAGGTAGTGACAGCATGTGCCTTGGACACTGTGTTAATTTCCCCCCTTGTACAACATCCAAAAAACTACTGTGTATTTCCTGGTGTTTCATCAATACACTGATGACTGACTATGCCTAAAAGGAACATTCTGGCTCTCGTAGGCCTATTTATAAAATCCTCTTATTTTCAAGTGAAGCTTCAATTTTAAGATTGCAATGTTCATGTACTGTGAGTATGATTTTTCTTAGGAGGCCAATAAGAATAATAGATAACATTAATTGCAGCTCACTCTGCTAAGTGTTTCACGTGGAGCACTCATTCTCATAAAGGTAAATTCTCTTATTATTACCTCCATGTTACAGGTGAGAAAACTGGGGCTCAAAAGAGGTTAAGTAATAGTTCCATGGTTGAAATCACTATTAAACAGCCATCTCATGCCTTGAGCCAGTCTCTTTTACTGCAAACCCAGTGCTAGGCTGGGTAAGCAGAAAAAATGAAGAAAGAACAGCAAGAAAGCAGAGAGCATGTGCCTATTCCTTTGCATTTGCCTTTGAAATTTTCAAAGTGCTGTTTTCTAACTTTTTTTTTTTATTTGCCCCAGCCCTCTAGCTTTCAAGTTCACTTTTCTAGCCAGATATTTGCTTTGCTTTCTCTTGCTTCAAACTGGGAACTGGGAGGACTTTGATAAATGAAACAACTGTTATATATTTTTTTTGTTTTCACCCTGTCTGTTCTTCTGCATCCTCTAAGGAAATGTGATTCCAGCTTCTTGGAGCTCAGCCTACTTTGACATACATCCGTATCTCATACATTGACAGCTCCCCAACACAAAGAGGTCCCTTCCCTCACGCGAACAGTAGGGAACACCACGCCCCTTGGCAGACCAAAGCCAGACCAGTGCCAGGTCTGGTCCTCTTCACACAGATACGGATAGATGCTCCTGATGAAGACTGAACATCTAAAAATGGCTTTGTGAATAACTTTCTATTCTTGTGGCTTCCCCACAGTCCTGGTGAGGGAGAAAGCCCAGGGAACTTGCAAGACTGAAAAGATGTGAGGCTTTTCTCAGTGAATCCTGGATTCCCCACCTTACTCAGGAAGCAGGCAGCCGTTTTAGCTGTTAAATGACTTCCTGCCTTGGACGGCTTGGTCAGGCTTGTTTTATACTTCTGGAACTCTGACAAGGGGTCTGGCTATTTGCTTTGGAAGGCTCAGGTGGGTTTGGCTATCCTTCCCTTTGCTGACCACAACAGCTTCAATAATGTATGCCCTGAAAAAAGAACAGCACTTCAGGGCAAATTAGCGTAAGAAGGATTTATATAGCCACAGTGGGAAGGTACTTTTAGAGATCACACAAGAGCCACTGTGCAGACCAATACGAACAAGGTTCCCAGCAGGATCAGTCTCAGATAGAATCATCTGAGAAATCCTGTTCCTTTTTGGTACCCTGCCCTCTCTCCATCCCCACTGCTCCAACATCACCCAGTGTGGTCATATAGCCCTGGGCCACACAGAAGACTGGTATTTTACATTCATTAATTCATTCTTTCATTGATCTTTTTATCAATTAATGTAAACGTTTTATTTCTCAAAAACATATTTGAACACCTATCTTTGATTAGTGAGCAATAGAGGCAACCTAAGTATCCATCGACAGGTAAACCAAGAAACAAAATGCAGCCAATACACACAAGGGAACGTTATTCAGCTTTTAAAAGGAGAGGAATTCTGAAGCAAGCCCCAACACGGAGGAACCTTGACCATGTTATGCTAAGTGAGATAAGACAGTCCCAAAAGACAAATACCGTATTAATCCACATATGTGAGGTCCTAGAGTAGCCAGATTCATAGAGACAAAAAGGAGAATGGTGGTGAAGGGGAGAATGGGAAGTTAGTGTTTGTGGACATAGAGTTTCAGTTTTGCAAGGTGAAAAGTCCAGGACACAGGTTCAGCCTGTAGCTCATCAGCTAAGGCGCCAGCACATACACCAAGGCTGGTGAGTTCGAACTCGGCCCAGGCCTGACGAACAACAATGACAACTACAACCAAAATATAGCACGGTGTTGTGGCAGGTGCCTGTAGTCCCAGCTACTTGGGAGGCTGCGGCAGGAGAATTGCTTAAGCCCA
>CAUYTI010040353.1:0-14831 GCA_963575145.1 Galago senegalensis
CTGTGGTCCCAGCTACTTGGGAGGCAGAGGCAAGAGACTCGCTTGAGCCCAGGAGTTGGAGGTTGCTGTGAGCTGTGAAGCCACGGCACTCTACCCAGGGGGACAGCTTGAGGCTCTGTCTCAAAAAAAAAAAAAAAAAATAAAAATAAAAAAAAAGAAGTTGGAACAGGTTAGAAAGTGTCTCTCTGGATTTAGTTGTCTGGGCCTTAGAACCTGACTTAGAGGTTCTAAAGGTTCTTGGAGGGCCTCAGCTGAGACTTTCAAGGCCAACAGAGCCAGATAGGTCTTAGACTAGAGATGGGAGGGTTAGAGGACTAACCTAGGGGCTGGACATGATCATCTGACTGCTGGGAGCAAGGTACTAAATCAGGCTCAAGCACCAGGCTGTGCAGCCAGCAGGGACTGAGGCTATCCTGGCCACATTCCAGAAGCCTCAGTCCTTCTGTTGAGCCTTGCTTCAGCACTGACTCCTGGGTTCTGTCACTGGCTAAGAAGGATCATCAAGGTCATGGCTTATTAAGTATAGGGAGATTTAGTGAGGGCTGAGGCCATCCTT
This sequence comes from Galago senegalensis, assembly GCA_963575145.1. NCBI lineage: Eukaryota > Metazoa > Chordata > Mammalia > Primates > Galagidae > Galago > Galago senegalensis. Next base: position 557 of record CAUYTI010040353.1, read on the forward strand.
AGCCTTTAGAGGTATAGGGAAGGGCAGATGTAATTGGATTCATGGATCACATAAGTGGTGTTTTTATGTGACTCTGAGGTGGGGATTAGGCAAGTATGGTTTGGTGTCTCTTTTTTTTTTTTTTTTTTTTTTGAGACAGAGCCTCAGGCTGTCCCCCTGAGTAGAGTGCCGTGGCATTACAGCTCACAGCAACCTCCAACTCCTGGGCTCAAGCGAGTCTCCTGCCTCAGCCTCCCAAGTAGCTAGGACTACAGGCGCCCGCCACAACACCCGGCTATTTTTTGGTTGCAGTTGTCATTGTTGTTTGGTGGGTCCGGGCTGGGGATTCGAACCCACCACCTTAGGTGTACGTGGCTGGTGCCTTAGCCGGTTGAGCTATAGGTGCTGAGCCTAGTTTGGTGTCTCTAAAAGAGGTATGAAGGGTGGCACCTGTGGCTCAATGAGTAGGACACCAGCCCCATATACCAAGGGTGATGAATTCAAACCTGGCCCCAGCCAAACTGCAACAAAAAATACCTGGGCACTGTGGCGGGCAGTAGTCCCACCTGTAGTCCCAGCTACTTGGGAGGCTGAGGCAAGAGAATTGCTTAAGCCCAAGAGTTTGAAGTTGCTGTCAGCTGTGATGATGCCATGGCACTCTACCAAGGGTGACAAAGTGAGACTCTGCCTCTAAAAAAATAAAAAATAAGAGGTGGGAGGGCAGAGTAAAGGGAAGGTTCCTAGGACAGGGGGGAGTAGGGACCAGGCCTTATCCCCCTCAAGCTTCACTTGGTGTCACTGATCCACACCAGGGGTCCCTGGAAGAGCAGCTCCCTTTAGGAGCAATAGCACATCTCTCAGGACCTTCCTAGCTTCATGACAGACCCAGATGGTCAGGCCATCAAATTGTGACCTTCATGGACAAACATCCTTGAGCAATTACACCCAAACGAGCATTTTCCACAGCATGACAGACCCCTCTGAACTCTGTGTTCTTCAGAATATCCTTAATGAGAAAGGACACAATTTTTAGAAATGTCCAGAAGTCAGTTAGAGCCAAGTGTGGTCACTAATTCTAGTAAGAAAATTAGGAAGTATTGTCAGTGGTCAGAAATGAGACATGACTATGAAGTAATCCCAGACTGGTTTCCACAGGAGCCTCCAACTTGCTAAGAAGGTAGCTTCAGGAGGTTTTCCAAATACACACTACTTAGAGGGTCTGTTTACACGTAAGTATAGACTTTTAGGCTGACTGCCAAGATAAACGCTGCGGTGAGCTTGAGGTTTTGATTTTTTTTTTTTAAGTGAAGTAAAACTTACATAACACAAAATCAGGTATTTTATTTATTTATGTTTTGAGACAGTCTCACTTTGTCCCCCTAGGTAGAGTGCTGTGGTGTCATAGCTCACAGCAACCTCAAACTCTAGGGCTCAAGCAATCCTGTAGCGTCAGTTTTTTCTTTCCTTTTTTTTTTTAAAGTAGAGATGGGATCTCACTCTTGCTCAAGCTGGTCTTGAACTCCTGAGCTCAAAGGATCCATCTGCCTCGGCCTCTCAGAGTACTAGGATTACAGGTGTGAGCCACCTCACCAGGCCAACATCAGTCATTTTAAAGTGTACAATTCAGGTAGTGCCCATAGCTCAGTGGGTAGAGTGCTGGCCACGTACACCAAGGCTGGCAGGTTGGAACCCAGCCTGGGCCAGCTAAAATAATGACAACTGCAACAACAAAAAATATAGCCAGCTGTTGTGGTGGGCACCTGTTGTCCCAGCTACTTAGAAGGCTAAGGCAAGAGAATCACTTAAGCCTGAGAGTTGGAGGTTGCCGTGAGCTGTGATACCACAGCACTCTACCCAGGGTGACAGCTTGAGACTCTGTCTCAAAATAAAATAAAGTGTACAGTTCAGCGACATTTAGTATATTGACAGTGTTGTACAACTGTCAACTGTGTCTAATTCCACTTTCACAGTCCATACCCATACTAAACCCTATGGCCACTAAGTGTCAATCCCCATCCTCTCCTCCAACACCTGGAGACCACTAATTTGCTTTCTGGTTCTATGGATTTACCTATTCTAGACGTCTCATAAATGGATCATGCAGTAGGTGGCCTTTTGTGTCTGGTCCCTTTCACTAAGCATAATGTTTTGAAGGATTGTCCATGTTGTACCATGTATCAGTACTTTTATGGCCAAACTGTTCCACTACGTGGCTATTCCGTGTATTCTTGATCCATTCATCCATTGGTGGACATTTAGGTCGTTTCCACTGGATGCGACTTTTAAAAGGTGATGTTACCTTTTGTACCCTAGCTCCATAGCTCTGAAAGAAACCTGTCCTTCTTTTGTCAGTGCATGCCCTTGAGTGTAGGAGGCTGCCCGGAGGTATATCTGCACAGACACTCTGCCCCCTGTACTTACCAATGCAGATCTCCAGGCCTGTCACCTCTCATGTTCCTCACCTCACTGTTCTCCATCTTTCTCCACACCTAGGAGATGACAAGTACGGGCGGAAGATCATTGTGTTTAGTGCCTGTCGAATGCCCCCCAGCCACCAGCTGGACCACAGTAAGCTCCTGGGGTGAGTACCCATGGGGAAGTGTGGTAGGACCTTTGTCCCCAGAATAGCCTACTGCTGTTTTTCTTACTGTTCGTTTCTGCTTGGGGGTGGTGGTGCCTTCCCTCTTCTCAGAAGGGAGCTGTTTTATATTGGGGGGACAGCACTGGACTAGATGTCAGAGTGACTTTCTTGATACGGAAACTGATGTTGGCCAGCATCTTTAAGCCTCATTTTCTTCACCTTTCAAAGAGAACAATAATACAGCCTTCCTTCTTTAGAGGAGATACTTTGCACATGAAAATGCTTTGAAAGTTATAAAACCTTCCAAATGTCAGGACTAATTATTATAATTACATGGCATTTCAGATATGGTTGCAATTGTTTATCATTCGTATGAATAATTAGTGTTACCTTATTTCTTGACAAATTAAATGTCAGTGATTTCTGGTCCTATGAAGGTTCTGTTAGCCAAGTTCACATAATAGCTCTAGCTGGTCATTTGTGTCTCCTGATTCAAGTACAAAGGCTGGTCGAATACAGAAGTTTGACAGACTCCATTCTGGTAACTGTTCATTACTGAGCCAGTGCTAGGCTCACCACCTGGCAGAGCAGTGACTCCCTTCCTCCTGCTGTCCCGCTAGTCTGAGGTAAGCCAGGCCAGAGGCTGAGTCCTGCCTGCATTGGTGGAGTCTTTCTCCTTGGCCTCTGACTCCTCAGACAAGGCAGCAGAGCCTTGTCCAGGTCTCATGGGCCCAGCCTGAAGGTGTTTGAGTCACATGCCCTCCCCTCCAGTGTTTTCAGTGTCTGATGTACTCGGTGACAGTCCCCTGGCCACATAATAATCTGAGTGGGAGGAAGTCAGAGGATGGCGGTGGGAAAGCACCCACCTCTTGGAGGCAGCTTGCCAAGTGACACTTCACCCACTCTGGGGCTTCCTCAGGTTCAGGAAGCCCTCTGCCACCCTCTGCTATGTGTCCTTTATCCCTACTGGGGCTGGTCACTGTCCCCACTGACGGCATGAAGATGCATCCATCACAAAGCAATCTGGCCCCTGTTTTCCGTAAAATCACCTCAGACTTGGCTTTTCCCAGCTGTGCATGTACATCTGGAGGGTTAAAATAGAAAGTGCCTGAAGCTTGGAAATCAGAATGTAAACTTCAGCTTTGCCTATTTCTAGCTGCACGCTTTGGGGTGGGTCATTTCTGAGCCCTATGCAAATGAGAACTGTGTTTACCTCACGGCGTTAGGTAAGATAGTATATGTGAAATGCCATTGTATATGTCGTAAAGTACTATTACAGTTTCAAGAATTTAAAAATATATAGGTAGCTATAAAGAAAAAAATATAGACAACTATAAAAAAAAGTCCCTGACAAACCTACCACCCAGAGAGAAAACGACTATTAATATTTTGGTGTAGCTACTTTCTATTTTTTTCTATAACATATATGGAACGCTCTAGTCAGTTTTGTATCTTATATAACACTGTTATCTTGTCATTAAATGTTCTTCAAAGACATGCTTTATAAAAACATTTTATTATCTGATATGCATACAAAAAAGTGAACAAGTCTTAAGTATACATAAAGATGAATTTGCAAAAACTGAACTCAGTCTGTGTCACCCACACCCCACAAAGGGTGGTTACCACTGTTCTGACATCTGACTTCACAGATTAGTTCTGTCTACAGAAACATCCTGTGAGATATTCTATTTAGGGATGTCCTGTGATTTATTTAACTGATTCCCTGCTATTGCACAGTTAGCTTGCTGCTCCATTTTTTTTTTCCATCATAAAATAGGCTGCAATGAACATCTCTCTCTATAAAATGTTTCTGTTCTTCTCTGGTTATTTTCTTAGGCTAAATTCCTGGATATATTTTTACAGGGTCAGAGTATGCACATGTCATAGCTTCTGTTAAACATCACTTTATCGTCCTCCAAAAGGTTATAACCTCCATCAGTGGATGAGGATATCTGTTTTCACTATAATCTTTGCTTTTTTTTTTTTTTTGAGACAGGATCTCACTTTGTTGCCCTTGCTAGAGTGCTGTGGTGTCACAGCTCATAGCAACTTCTAGCTCTTGGGCTTAGGTGATTCTCTTGCCTCAGCCTCCTGAGTAACTGAGACAACAGGTGCCCACCACAACACCTGGCTATTTATTGGTTGTAGTTTGGCCAGTGCTGGGTTTGAACCCATCACCCTCGGTATATGGGCCCAACGCCCTACTCACTGAGCCACAGGTGCCACCCACCTTTGCTATTTTTATAGTTGCAAAGTGCAACTATATTTATATGATAGCACTTTATAAACTGCTTCATGTGTAGAAGAGTTAAGTTATTGTGTAGGTAATAACAATGGGAATCACAATCAGAATCCAGCATTAACCATATCACTCACACGCCTGCCTGTGCAGACCCAGCCCAGTACATGGACCAGCATCCAGGTTACTCTCTCTGGATTAGATCAAGTTGTACATAGTTATCTGGGCAGTTCCTCAAGCTTCTTCCTTGCTTCACCTAGGAAATCCTTAGAATTCTGCCTGCTCAGCCTCCTAGCCTGAAGTGTTGTCTCTGCTGCAGCCTGGGAGCTGGTTGGCTAGCCAAAAAGAGGGCTTCATACTGGACCCCCCACCCAAATTCTTGTTCATTCCATCCATTCTTCTCATTGTGCTCAGCGTCAAGTGTGTGTATGTCAAGATGGTAGGTACCATGTCATGAATGTAGGGAACCTGAGGAAATGAGGCTCTTTAGTCCACTAACAGCTAAGTGACTGGAGCAGCAGTGACCTTCTGGCCACCTGGATCACCTCTCACAGGCATAGTGTTTTACAGCCTATGCCAGCATTCACCTGTAAAAGGCAGAGCTGTCCCATGGTCACAAATGTAGGCTTTGGAGTCAGACACTTCACTTCCAACTGGGTGCAGTGCCTCATGCCTGTAATCCTAGCATTCTGGGAGGCCAAGGCAAGTGGATTGCTTGAGCTGAGGAGTTTGAGACCAGCCTGAGCCAGAGTAAGACCCCATCTCTACTAAAAATAGAAAAACTAGCTGGGCTTTGTGGTGGGCTCCTGTAGTTTCAGCTACTCAGGAGGCTAAAACAAGAGGATTGCTTGAGCCCAAGAGTTTGAGGTTGCTATGAGCTATGATGTCACAATACTCTGAAGTGACAAAGTGAGATTCCATCTTTAAAAAAAGGAAATAAACCCACAAATACAATTAAATAAAGCACTTTTAGTTTACATTTAAGCTAGCCATTGCTAGCAAGCGTCCTGCTTTCTCCGAAATTCTAGCCTGTTGGGGATACAGGTTACAAACACCCCTGCCAGGTCTGTGAGCACTCTGAGGTACAATGGTCATAGAAGAGGCTATGACAAGACCTAGAAAGATACTGGGTCATCTCCTGCCTAGTAAACAAGCCAAGCAGATACCCATTGTGGAGATTTGTATTTGCCTGGGGCAGAGATCAAAGGAGTAGCTCAAGCCCTGAGATAGGGGCAGAAGAGCTTATATCCCTTATCGCAGAGGAAGATCCTCTGTGCTGGGGATGGAAGGAAAATTCTTTGTTCCCTCCCTCATATACCCTCTGAGCAAATAGACTTCAATAAAAGCAGAGTGGAGCAAACACTTGGTACCATTCCTGTAATCCCGTAAATGGACAATGGACCCCTGAGCTCCCACTTTTAATTCTAAAAAGAAAGAAAGAAAGAAAATAAAAAAACAAAATGCAATGCTATCCCATGGTCAAGAATACAGGCTTTGAGGCTCGGAGTCAGATACTTCATTTCTAGGCTCCACCACAAGCTGTGTGACCTTGGATAAGCATTGACCTCTCTGGTCATTTCCCTGATTTATGAGATTGGGAGTAACATCAGCCTCTGTTATGAGAAAGAATGAGATAATGTATGTGATGTGCTTAGCAGACACTATAAGCTGAATATTAATAAAGTGACTGTCATCATCATTACTGACTGACTCAGGGCAATCCCATGAGGGCAGTGTCATTCTCATTTTTTTTGTTTGTTTGTTTCTGAGATAGAGTCTCACTTGATCACCCTTGGTAGAATGCCATGGCGTCTTAGCTCATAGCAACCTCAAGCTCTTGGGTTCAAGTGATCCTCTTACCTCAGCCTTCCAAGTAGTTGGGACTATAGGCGCCCTGCACAATGCCTAGCTATTTTTTGTTGTTGTTGCAGTTGTTTAGCTGGCCTGGGCTAAGTTTGAACCCACCAGCCTCAGTGTATGTGGCCAGCACTGTAACCACTGTGCTGTTATGGGCAATGAGCCGTCATTCTCATTTTTATTCCAGGTATGTGAGAGATCCTGGATTAGAGACCTCGTCTCCTGACTTTAGTCCTGTGCGTCCTCACAGGGACATAGTGACTGATTATGCATCCAGAACAGACCTTGCAGGGGAGGGTTTGTGGGGAATGGAGATGGCATAGCTAGAGATCTCAGGGCACCAGTTTCTGTCTTAATGGGGACCACACTTGTGCACAGGGCAGGCCTGAGCAGGGCTTTTCTCTGGAAGGTACCTGAAGCACACCCTGGACCAGTATGTGGAGAGCGACTACACACTGCTCTACCTACACCATGGCCTGACCAGTGACAACAAGCCCTCGCTCAGCTGGCTCCGGGATGCCTACCGCGAGTTTGACCGCAAGTGGGTTGGGCATAGGTGTGGGTTCCAGGGCCTAGGCAGGTGGCTCTGGAGCTAGCTGCTCTGCTGGGTTCTGAGCTGCCCTCTACTTGGCAGGAACTCACTCCATGTCAGGGGGAGGCCGGTGTCCCCGTCTGGGTAAACAAAAAGACTCTGAAGTCAGAACAGCTGACTTGGGCTTACATCCCAGCTTCTCTGCTTATCCACGCTGTGAACTTTCATGTTACTTAACCTCTCCAGGCCTCCTGTTTCCTAATCTGTAAAATGGGCCAGCAGTGGCTCTGAGCACACATGCTACTGTGCATGTTGAATCAGAAAATGTACTTTGAGACCCTAGCTTTGTGTCCTATCCCACCAGCCCTGCTCCCAAGTTCCCCATTCTGCCTCTGCAGGTACAAGAAGAACATCAAAGCCCTGTACATCGTGCACCCTACCATGTTCATCAAAACCCTGCTCATCCTCTTTAAGCCCCTCATCAGGTGAGTGGCTGTGGGTGGGGCAGGTGGAACCTATGCTTCCCTTGGAACTCCACAGTGGATACCAAGCACCCCTGGTTTGGGGCTAGGCCTCGGTCTGGAAGGGCTGTTGAAGGAGAGTAGGGCCTGCCACCGCGGGCACACCCCTACCCAGGCCCTTTCCTCTGTTGGCAGCTTCAAGTTTGGGCGGAAGATCTTCTATGTGAATTACCTGAGTGAGCTGAGTGAGCATGTGAAGCTGGAGCAACTGGGGATCCCTCGCCAAGTGCTCAAGTGAGGCGGGGCGGGGTGCATGCTATTTGCAGGGCAGGACAAGCCTGCTCAGGGGAGAAGCCAGGACACCTGGTGGAAGTAAGCGTCATGATGCAGAAACTGTCCAGGGGTCAGATGGAGCAAGTGCAAACCCCGTTTCTGCCCTGTAAAGGCTGTGTGACTGGATGTCTTCAGAGTCTGTTTTTTCATGTGTAAAGCGGGGCTGTTATGAGGATTACATAAAAAAGTTCTGTTTTGCAAAACAGCACAGTAAATGCCTTATAAAGTTTGTCATGGAGACTCTAACCAGGCAGAGGGTCTGATCCTTCTTCCTTCACTCCCGCAGATACGATGACTTCCTCAAATCCACACAGAAAAGCCCTGCAACAGCCCCCAAGCCAATGCCGCCACGGCCACCACTGCCCAACCAGCAGTTTGGGGTCTCCTTGCAGCAGTGAGTATGCAGAGGGGGCCGGCCAGGCCTGGCTGGGAGCCCAGAAGGGCTGCAGATCCAGCTCACTGCACTTGTTCCCACAGCCTCCAGGAGAAGAACCCAGAGCAGGAGCCCATTCCGATTGTGCTCAAGGAGACCATTGCCTACTTACAGGCACACGGTGAGTGCTAGGGCTCAGAGCCCAGGGCCTGCTGGCTATGGTGCCTGGCCCCATCCTCCTTAGCTGGATCTCCCAGTCCCCTCAGGAAGCTGTTGGGCAGTACTGAGAGAGGTCTTGTGTGCATTAGCACCCCTGACCCTGAACCTTGTGATCAGAACCCTGAGACTTACCAGGCCTCACCATTTTCCAGCTCTCACCACTGAGGGGATTTTCCGGAGGTCAGCCAACACACAGCTTGTGCGGGAAGTGCAACAGAAGTACAACATGGGTGAGTGGGGGCTGTGGCCAGGCCCACAGCCAACAGGGATCCTCTTTGGTAGGTAGGGAGTGACTCTGCCTTTTGTGCCTTGTAAGGAAGGGCCCCAGATTCCCTGCCTGTCAGCACTTTGGGTGGCACTTGGTATCACTGGATAGGTCTACTTCTGCCTGGCTGTCACAGGCCTGCTGCCTCATTGATTAGGCTCCTAGGCTCTGGGTTCAGGTTCATGCAGAGGTGAGGAGTAACTCAGTGTGTACTGGGGGCCCACTGTACCAAGATGGCTGGAACCCAGGGCCTCCATGGCTGGAAGCCTTACCTCCTTGTCCAGGGGAAGAGGGGAGGCAAGCATAAAGACAGTGCTGGAAGAAGAGGCTCATGCAGGACTGAGAGCAGAGCTGGGCAGTGGGTGGCAGGCATAAGTCCCTCTCCATGCTGCCCCCCCACCCAGGGCTGCCTGTGGACTTCGACCAGTACAATGAGTTACACCTACCAGCAGTCATCCTTAAGACATTCCTTCGTGAGCTTCCAGAGCCTCTGCTAACCTTTGACCTCTACCCCCACGTTGTGGGCTTCCTCAGTGAGTGTCCCTCCTCTCTCCCCGAGCTGTGCAGGTCTTCTGCCAAACCTGACTTGGGGCAGATGTGCTTGGCCATCTGGCCACCTGTCCTGGTGGCTTGTGGGCCTAAGTGTGTCCAAGAAAAGTCTGTTGGGATCTTCCCTGAACCAGCCTAGCCCAGGCACCTCCCACCTTGCCCCTTTGCTCCTAGACATTGATGAGAGCCAGCGGGTGGAGGTGACACTGCAGGTCCTCCAGACACTGCCTGAGGAGAACTACCAAGTGCTTCATTTCCTGACTGCCTTCCTGGTGCAGGTGAGGCCTCAGCCTCAGCTTCTACAGCTCACCTAGGGGGTGAAGGGAGGGGCTGCCACCTCTCCTGGTCCAATGGTGGTTGGTGGGAGTAGCAGCCAGGTTCTGTGGATTCCTGCTGCAGCCTTCTGATTCCCTTCACAGATTTCTTCCCACTCTGACCAGAACAAGATGACCAACACAAACCTGGCTGTTGTCTTCGGCCCTAACCTGCTGTGGGCCAAAGATGCTGCCATCACCCTCAAGGCCATTAATCCCATCAACACCTTCACCAAGTTCCTCCTGGACCATCAAGGGGAGTTGTTTCCTAGCCCTGAGTCCAAGGGGCTCTGAGCCCAGACCCCACCCCACTGGCCCCTTTCTTTGGTAGCCCCAAGTTTGGACTCTTTTTCCTTCTGGCATCAGCCTCATAGGCATGTGGGGCTTCTGCCCAGGAAGGGGCCATGATGCCTCCTGGAGATGGAAGCTGGAGCCACCAACCAGGCAGCTCCTCCCCCCCGTCCGCCTGCCTCACCAGCCCCGGAGGCCTTCCTGTTACCATAAGACGTTTTTCTTTGCCTTATACTTCTTACTGCCTCTCTGGACCCCTGGCTCCTGCTGGGCTCTCCAGAACTGGGCCTGGCTCTTCTGGGTAGAGAAGGACAGAGCCCCAGCAACCCCTTCTTCTGCTTTTTCCTGCCTCTGTTTCCCTGGCAACTGTGGATGACAAAATCACTGCTGGCTGGGCAGGTAGCAGGGCCTGGTCCTCCCTTTCCCAACTGCTGGGGAAAGAACAGCTAATCTCTTTGGTGTGGCCACACCACTCTGAGGTGCCTCGATGTCTGGGTTATCGTCCTGCTTTATAGAAGTCTCTCGGTGTGGAGGCCTGGACAGTAGCAGGCACCCTGCTCCTGTTCTGCCCCCAGCGGCTCAGCCTTGGGTCTTTCACAGCTGAGGAACAGAGCCTGCTACCTCCTCCTAACTCCTTGTCCACATATCCTGGGTCAGCCCTTCCCAAGTGGTACTACCCCCAGGGGGTCCTGACCTCCTGGTTCTGCCAGGACTGGCAGCTTGGATGGCAGGGCTGAGTCCCAGCATCCATTGAAATTTATGCCTCCCTGCCAAATCCTTGTGTCTGGTTCAATCAGTGACCACCCCTGTGTGCCTGCTTCAGCCTACAGGCTCTAGAACTGTCCATTGTGGGGTCACTCTGGCCAGAAGTGACTCAGTGCCTCTGTGGTAGCTCCTTCCTCCAGCTGGAGGACTCTTAAAGGGGCTAGAGTGGAGGCTCATAGTGCCCGTAGGAGGGGCAGAGATTGTGCTAATAGATCAGTCCCTGACAGGTGGGTCCTACCAATCTCCCCAAGGGAGTATGTTGTTTTTCAGAAAACCTAGACCCCAGTGATGGTTATTAACCCTCATTCTAGCTATGTCTCTTAGAATTATACTCCTTTCTCATGAACTATGGGGTCTATTCCCTGGTATCAGGGCAGTACCTGCAGCGACCCTGCCCCCACAACCTTGGCTGGGCAGGAATCCTCACTGACCAGACCAGCCCCATCTGCAGGCCGGGCGGGGCCTGGCCTGACTTCACTGGGATGTTCCCCAGGCTACCTGCATATCTGGGGCCTGGAGCTGCTGCTGATTCTCATCAGTCTGTGTGTCTCTAGCCTGGGGCGCTCTGCTTTCTGTCCTTGTGTATCAAATGGCGCTCATAGTCCCACTCACTGGGGAGCCATTTGGATCTCTTGGGTCTTTCTCCTGTCCCCTGCCCTACTGGTCTGTACCTGGGAGGGCACTTGTACTGTGAATCAAGTGTTCACATTCACATTTCCTGACTTCTTGGCATGAATCATGTATTTCACCGTTTGCACTTTTTGTATTTCAATAAAAATGGAGATAGAAAACTGCCCATTTGGCTGTGATAGAGGTGAGCCAGGGTTCAATACTAGATAGGAAGTGGGGTGTTGTGTTCCTCATTGTCTACCAGGAAGTCCCCTCCCAGGCCATCTGTCCCCTTCCCTATCTTGTTCACCTGGGGCGGTTACAAGGTCAGCTTCCTGACCATCTTCTAGGCACAGATGGGTCCACAGACATCTTCCACTGCACTGCAGCATTACAGCTGGCCACTTTGTGACCAGGGCCTCCTCTGCTCCCAACTGGAAGGCACCAGCAGCTTGGAGGGGCCTTAGGCAAGCGAGGGAGGAAAAGATGGCATGGATTGTGGTGGACAACAGTGTGGGCTTGGGAGTCACGAGGGTTTGCACTCTTGTTCTGTCACTTAGGAGTGCTGTGACAGCCCCACCTCTGCAACAGCTGCTTCATTAGAAAGTCCTTTCCCTGAGGATCAGAAATGTGGGTAGTAGGCTGGGGGTGGTGATTCACACCTGTAATCCCAGCACTTGGGAGGCTGAGGCGGGTAGATTGCCTGAGTTCACAGGTTTGAAACTAGCCTGAGCAAGAATGAGACCCTGTCTCAAAAATAGCTGGACATTGTGGTGGGCACCTGTAGTCCCAGCTACTTGGGAGCCTGAGGCAAGAGAATCACTTGAGCCCAAGAGTTTGAGGTTGTTGTGAGATAAGACACCATGGCACTCTACTAAGGGTGACCAAGTGTGGGTGGTGCATAACACAGGGGGTGCTCAGTGATAAGAAAGTGAATATCAGTTTGCTGGCAAGTGGAGTGATGGTCCTGATTTCATGCAGCAGCTGGATGGGAGCTGCAGAGTCTGACCAGTCCCCTTCCTGCTTGCCCCCTGCTTGAGCAGCCAGGATGTTTCCACACCACCTAATGTCCCATGGAGGCTGTTAAAGATCCAGTTTTCCTTTATTCTCCCAGCTATTTTTTTTTTTTTGCAGTTTGGCCGGGGCTGGGTTCAAACCCACCACCCTTGGTATATGGGGCCAGCGCCCTACTCACTGAGCCACATGTACCACCCCAGTTTTCCTTTATTCTCCTCAGCAGGTTTTGCTTTGCTTTAAAGGTTAAGATAGTAAATTTTGTGTTTTATGTACTTTTTTTTTTTTTTTGTCAGTAGGAGGATAGGACAGAATTTTGCTTGGCACAGCTGTTTTTTTTGTTTTTTTTGTTTTTGAGACAGAGCCTCAAGCTATACCCCTGGGCAGAGTGCCATGGCATCACAGCTCACAGCAACCTCCAGCTCCTGGGCTCAAGCGAGTCTCCTGCCTCAGCCTCCCAAGTAGCTGGGACACAGGCTCCCACCACAACGCCTGGCTATTTTTTGGTTGCAGCCATCATTGTTTGGCGGGCCGGGGCTGGATTCGAACCCACCACCTTAGGTATATGTGGCTGGCGCCTGAGCCACAGGCCCCGAGGCACAGCTGTTAAAATTAAGTTCCAGGTATTTATGGCCTGCTAATTGTAATCAGGAGGCTACTGTGGCCTCAGTTGGGCCTGTTCTTTTTTCTCCTTGCTGGGTGAGCCATGGGATCAGGCAGTGTTAAGTTGGTTATCAACCAGCGCCAGGAAGCCAGTCCCATTGCACAACTGTGGGCCTTATCCAGGTACCTCGAGGCAGAGACATTGGGGACCTCCCCTTTCTCCCTGGATCTGCTTGGCTCTAGGTGGATGACTTCAGGACAGGGAGGCAGTGACCCAGGAACGCAGGAGAGTGACCAAGACCAGGGAGCTGTTTACTTGGGTTGAGCTCCTGGTGAGGTCCCTGCTGAGTGACTCAAATGCCACTTTACCATTGGGGGGCGGGGTTCTGGGGTGGAGTGTGGGCAGATGCTTTAAAGGGATGGGACACTGAGAAAAAAAGGAAAAGGAAAACAAGCCTGGGCGCAATGGCCCAATTCTATAATCCTAGCACTCTGAGAGGCCAAGATAGGTAGAGACCAGCCTGAGCAAAAGCGAGACCCCATCTCTACTAAATGTTGAAAAAAATTAGCCAGGTCAGGAAGCTGAGGCAGAGGATCACTTGAGCCCAGGAGTTTGAGGTCGCTGGGACACTGTTGCTAGTCAATGGACAGGCAAGCACTTTGCTTAGGGGGATCACAATGGAAGGTGACATTAGAGACAGTCTCTTCATGTGTGACCCAGGTCTTGGGCAGTTCTGTCCTAGCTGGATACATGGCCAGTGTCACATGCAGGTTACTAAAAGCAAGGGCTCCCAGGCCCTAGTTTTTGGCTGAATTTAGAATTTTCTTTTTTTCTTTTTAATATCCTTCAATAAAAGCAGGTCTTTTTTGTCCTGAGGCCTAGCTTCAGCCTGAAGGGGGTGGGGAGGCAGCCCAGATAGCAGTTGCCCAGCGCTCATCAGCTTTTCTCTTTTGCCTTTACAACAGTGGTTCTCAACCTGTGGGTCGCAACCCACAGGAACTGTATTAAAGGAACGCAGCATTAAGAAGCTTGAGAGGCTCAGCGCCCTTGAGAGGCTCAGCGCCTATAGCTCAACTGGCTAAGGCACCCGCCACGTACACCTAAGGTGGAGGGTTCGAATCCCCAGCCCGGACCCGCCAAACAACAACGGCTGCAACCAAAAAATAGCCGGGCGTTGTGGCGGGCGCCTGTGGTCCCAGCTACTTGGGAGGCGGAGGCAAGAGACTCGCTTGAGCCCAGGAGTTGGAGGTTGCTGTGAGCTGTAATGCCAGGGCACTCTACCCAGGG
>CAUYTI010040355.1:0-27052 GCA_963575145.1 Galago senegalensis
GGCGCCTGTGGTCCCAGCTACTTGGGAGGCGGAGGCAAGAGACTTGCTTGAGCCCAGGAGTTGGAGGTTGCTGTGAGCTGTGATGCCACGGCACTCTACCCAGGGGGACAGCTTGAGGCTCTGTCTCCAAAAAAAAAAAAAAAAAAAGAAAAGAAAAAAATGTAGTGTGTAAAAAAATATATTCCTTCAGTTTTTAGATTTAAAGTTAAAATTAAATTATTCAGTTTCAATGTTTAGTAGTCAGAAATAACTACCATATTAGAAAGTAAAAGACTAGATTATAAAGAAGTAGGCCTAAGAAATTATATTTAATTGATTCCATAATACCTCATCTTTTCTTCCTAGATCTAGCCAAATTGAAGGCAAATATGTAGGTGGGGTGGGGGTACTATAAACTTCGTAGGAAGTGGAATAGGTGATAAATTGAGCCTTGAAACTTGTATAAGGAACTTTGTTTTTTCCTACCTACCTTATCTGGGAGCTAGCTGGAGGCCTCATTTGCATTTTTGTTTTAAAGTAAGAGCAGCCTTATATCTAGATGGAAAAATCTAAACAGAAGTCAGGCTTTTCAAATTGGGGTGTGGTGGACAGACTCAGGTGAGATGTACCAGAATACGAAGTAGCTATGGCACATCTTCTAGGAAATAAGCTGTATTCAATGGTAAGTCACTTTAAAAAGTGTTTTGATATGAAAACAAATGTGGCTATATCATAAAATACACTTGATCTCAGCCAAAAGGCCAAGAAGCGATGATAAAATAGAATGCAAACTTTCTTTTAGTCAAAAAGGTAAAATGTCATTCTGACAGTAGGCCTCATTATATTATTCCACTAAACTTAATGGGATACTTCATATTTGAGAAATTTGAACAAGAAAGAAAATGTCTAAAATTCCCCAAGCAGAGTTCATTGAAGTTAATATTAAACACTGGCAGGAACGCTGTGGAAAAGGAACCTAAGAAGAGAAGATATCAATGCTATTCTTGGTCAGATTCTACTTTGAGGTAACTTTTAGTTTTGCTCTTTATTTTTATTTTTTTATTTTTGCTCTTTAGATTATACTAAAAGAATGAGAGTTCTGATGGCAAGCAAAAGGAAAATAATGGAAGGCAAATTAACCTACGGACCATTTTAGGAAGGGCGAGAGACAGGGAAAGTGGGTAAAATCCATACCTATCATACGGTAAAATCCTTTAATAAAAATTCATATATGTACTATTTAGAGACAGGATCTTGTTCTGTCACCCAGGATGTAGTGCAATGTGATCGTAGCTTACTGCAGCTTCTAATTCCTGAGCTCAAGCAATCCTCTTGCCTCAGCCTTCTGAGAAGCTGGGATTACAGATGCCTGCCACAACTGTATAGAGATGGGGTCTCACTATGTTGCCCAGGCTGGTCTTGACCTCTTGGCCTCAAGCCATCCTCTCACCCTGTCCTCTCTGTGAACCCCTGGATTACAAGTGTGAAACACTATGCCTGGCCTCAGCTACTCTATAGGAATTTATTTTTATTTTTATTTGAGATAGAGCCTCAAGCTGTCCCCCTGGGTAGAGTGCTGTGACATCACAGCTCACAGCAACCTCCCACTCCTGGGCTCAAGTGAGTCTCTTGCCTCCGCCTCCCAAGTAGCTGGGACCACAGGCACCCCCTACAATGCCTGGCTATTTTTTTGGTTGCAGACATCATTGTTTGGCAGGCCCGGGCGGGATTTGAACCCATCACCTTAGGTGTATGTGGCTGGTGCCTTAGCCACTTGAGCCACAGGTGCCGAGCCACTCTATAGGAATTTAATTCTAGCATTTGTAGTGTAAACGTGCACAATAAACTGTGATTTAGTGCTTATATAAGCCCTTACTATGGGAAAGATGGGCTTTTAACCTTTTTTTGCTAAAAAACTCATTTTACAAAAGAATCCTTATTAAAATGAGCATTATTTTCCCCATCATAACTACCAGGATCTAATTATTGAAAAATAATACAGCAAATTTAGAAAAAATATTCTGACAAAATTGCTGGAAACTTTGCTGGAGCTATTATCAAATCTTTACAATTTTGATGTTTTAAAGATATTTTCTAATTTAATTAATCATCTAATGGTTATAGAACACTGTGGACCTCAGCCAAGTAAGTGGTCATGCTATGGTGTTAGTAAAATAATTACTTGATATGGCTAATCCACTAAATTCAAATCTGAGAGAACTCCAACCCGTTAGTGTATAAAGGAGCATTACATATAATACACTTTGATGAAGTGGTAAGAATAAATGGAAATCAGACTGAATAGAATTAAAGGACTGATGTGCTAGAAACTGAGGCAGGAGGTGTGAATGTGTGCCTCCCCCATTTAACATGGTAATGGTTACTTAAACTGGGAACAGTGTCTCACGCCTGTAATCCTAGCACTCTGGGAGGCTGAGGCGGGTAGATTACTTGAGCTCAGGAGTTTGAGACCAACCTGAGCAAGAGTGTGGCTATCTCTACTAGAAATAGAAAAATTAGGCAGGCGTTGTAGTTGGGTGCTTGCAGTCCCCAGTCTGGAGGCTGAGGCAAGAGGACTGACTGCTCAAATCCCAGAGACCGAGAGGTTGCTGTGAGGTATGACACCACAGCACTCTACCCAGGGTGACAGAGACTCTGTCTCAAAACAACACCCCCCCCCAAAATAAAACAAAACCCATGGTAATGATTAAAAGGAAGAAAGAAGCTAGAAAGGACAGTTATCAGATGAAGTGGTTTTGTTTGTTTTTAAAGACAGAGGTTATGCCTCTACAGGCAAAAGGAACAGAAGCAGTTAAGGGTACTAAAACACTGGCGAATGGCTCTAAATTTAGGACCTTATTCTTTAAACTACACGACCTTAGGCTATTTAAACTCTGGAGCCTCAGTTTCCTCACTTATGATACTGAGAAAATAAAAGCACTTACGTTTTTTAGAATCTAGTACATAATAAGAACTCAATAAAAATTACCTATTAGGCATTATTAATACATATTTTGTAGCAGTAATGACTAAAGAACTATATGGATAATGCCTAGCACAGTGGTGAATGCTTAGCAAAAAACTCTATGTAAGTATGATCATTATATCATTAGCTCTTTAACAGGAAGGGTGTATTTAAAGGGAAGAAGAGTCTGAATATGACAGCCAGTCAAATTTCACCCCAATTCAATACTGATTTTTTTTAATACTAATTCTTTTTGAGACAAGGTCTTGCTCTGTTGTCCAGGCTCTAGTGCAGTGGCGTCACCATAGCTCAAGGCAGCTCCAACTCCTGGGCTCAAGCAATACTCCCGCCTCAGCCTCTCCAGCAATTGCTAAATATAATTTAAATGTTAAGAAAACTTTTTGTAGTACAAAAAAAAGTACAAACTTTTTGTAGAATTTTAAAACGCATGCTTATGTCAGAAAATAGAATTTGTAAACAAACAAGATGTCAATTTTAGCATAGCATGGGCTTATTAGTCTTTAACCGTTAAAGTCTTTTTTTTTTTTTAAGTCGAGACTATCTGGTCTCCAATCGTACTGGGTGTCATATTAGAATATTAGTAAATTTTGAGAAACTGGCTAAGGCCACGGCACTGAGATAAAGCAGTTCCCATCGCAAGATCCCAGTACAGGCGCTCTCGCCACGGGTCTCGTTAACGCGACCGGGGAAAGCGGCGGGCGCGGTCCGAAGGCCGCCGCCGCCCCCTCAGCCCCCCGGGAAGGCCCCAGGGTCGCTCCGCCCGGCAGGCGGCAGGAACTAGTCCCCGCACCACACGGCCAGACCCAGGGCCCGCACACGCCCCCCGCGCCCGCCCCCTGCCTCTCAACCCCGGGGCTGCAGACGCTGGGCTGGGGTTGCCGGCCGCCGCCCGGCACCGGAGGGCGCTGCCGGCTGCGAGTGCGTGGGGCTGGACCGCGGCGCCCGCGAGGGCCAGGGACGCCGCCACCTTCTCACACGAGGCGGGCGGCCGGGTGGGCAGCGAGAAGGAACCCTGGCGTGGGCGCAAACGACAGTGGAGGTTCGCCTGTGCGGCCCGACCCCGGTGCGAGCAGAAGTACCTGCGAAAACCCGCGGCTCAGTGCGAGGGGCCGGGCCGCGGCGGTCAGCCTCCCCAACAGCGTTCGGGCCTCAGACGGTTGCTCGCCGCTCGCCCACCTCGCGTCAACCCGGAGCCTGGCGGCGCGAGGCCGACTGGGCCGGCGAGACCAATCAGCGCACAGAACCGGCCGGCGGGGCGGGGCCGGCCGGGAGGCGCGCGCGGGCCCACCCCTCCCCCACTCCGGCCCCAGCCGCTTTCTCGGGTTATCCCGCCCCATCCGCCCCCCGTCACGGCTCAGGGAAAACACACACACCCTCCTGATTTCGACCGCTTTCCCACGAACACTTCTCAAAGTCCGTTAATATTCTCTCCAACGAGACAGCGAAGCCCGGTGGGGCCGAGGCTTCAAGCGTTTCCTCTTTTCCTCCAGGCCCCCAGCCCCGCGCCTATCGGCAGCGCTTGGGAAGTGGAGGTTTCGGAGGTGAACTTCGCGGCAATGATAATGCCTACAGTTACAGCGATGTTGAATCGCTGTATAGAAAGAGGAAGAACTTGCTTAAACAGTGTGACTACTATAACTTTTTGTTAGGGGCAGGGGTAATGTTACTCTACTGTAGGCGTCTTCAAACTACGTATCCGGCGGACCGGGTGTTTTTGCTGCCGCTTGTCCTGCTTAGCAGCCAACTTGTCCCGGGGCCCGCAGTCTGGCCCTCCAACGGTCTGAGGGACAGTGAACTGGCCCCCTGTTTAAAAAGTTTGAGGACGCCTGCGAGTCTACTGTAACTGTTAAATCTACACTGCTGCCCAGGCTGGAGTGCAGTCGTGTCATCGTAATTTACTGAAGCCTTGCAGTGCTGGGCTCAAACCATCCTCCCATCTCAGCCTCCTAGTAGCTGAGACTACAGGGGCTAAAAATGCCCACCAATTTTTCTTCTTGTAAAGATGGGAGTCTTACTATGTTGTTGAGGTTGGTCTTGAATTTATGGCCTCAAGTAATCCTCCCTCCTCAGCATCCCAAAGAAGTAGGATTATAGGCATGAGCCACCACAGATTTTAACAGCATCTTTGATATAATCAATTAATTGAATTAATTTCAGCAGAGTTGCCAGGCAATGGTTAGAGGTGAGCAACAAAACTCAAGACAATTATCCTGGGAAACAGATTTGTGCTCCTAAAACTTAAGTCATATGACATGTAACAATAGTATGTTCTGAGAGTTGGTCCCTGGGCTTCATGCAAGATATTTCTAAGGTAGTTTATTAAGCTTTAATTTGGTAAATTGAGTATTATGTCTACAAGACATATACTTTTTCAAATGACTCACCCTTCTCAGGAATCTCTACTAAACTGAGAGACAAAGTTCATGTCTAACTAAAAATGACAGAAGTCTGCCAACCCCTGTTGGTAAAAGTAGTGGTACTGTCAGACACCATGCCAATTCAGACACCATGCCCAGTTAACAGCTTGACAGTCATGTTGGAAGTTGCCTTATATAAAAAGCTTCAACGATCCATTTTTGTTTCCTCAGCTCTTTTTTAAAAAAATGTACTGGGAGGTTTAAGACATTTCATATTTCAAAATAAACTTGTCACATAATGGCCAGGCAAGCCGCTCAGGCCTGTAATCCTAGTATTCTGGGAGGCCAAGGTGGGGGAGCTCTTGAGTTTAGGATCAAAAGCCTAAGCAAAGAGATCCATCTCTACTAAAAATAGAACAATTTGCCAGGCATTGAGGCAGGTGCCTGTAGCCCCAGCTACTGGGGAGGCTGAGCCTGGAGGACTGTCATTTGAAGCTAGGAGTTTGAAGTTGCTATGAGCTAGTAGTGTCCATAGCACTGTACCTAGGGCAACAGGAAGACTCTCCCTCCAAAAACAAAAAACCCTAAACACACACAAAATAAACTTGTTACGAGAGACTCCTCCAGACATTTTTCCTGTTAATACTATATCATTTGTCTTTTTGACTTCATCAATAATCTGTGTTTATATATGACAAACCATAAAACAGTGTGCCTTTTAATAAATTGGTACAATAATCTCAGAATATTCCAGATATTTAACTGTGATAGCAAGGGGTAAAAATTTTGGTTGGTAAATGTATTGAATTACTCAGATGAAAATGAGTATCTGAAAGTCACACTGAGCCTCAGAAACTTGTGTTCTCTCTCACATACACAGCCTCCTCCCTCCCACCAGACACCCTTGTTCACTTGCAATCTTCCACCCATAGGTACTCAAAACAATGTAGGGTTACAAGTAAGATTTTACAACCACAGTAGCTGGCAAAGATCCCTAAGAGGAAAGAAGCAAAGACTCAATGGTCATTTTTGTAAAACTAAGATTTAATAAAACATTGGCAATGTTAATGGAAAAGAAAATTACAATGAGAAATTTTAAAAGCTTTTGGTCTGTGTCAACTTTGGTTGTAGGAAATAAGCTTTGATTTTTAAAATTTCCTAATCTTGGGGAGACACCTGTGGCTCAAGGAGTAGGGCACCAGCCTCATACACCGGATTCAAGCCTGGCTCTGGCCAAAACTTAAAAAAAAAAAAAAAAATCCCTAATCTTGGGATTTCTTCAGAAATTCTGGTACTGGTAAAATCTAATTTTAAAAGATCAAATTTGTTACACTGTATCTAAATTTCACTTCTGTAAAGAAACATTATGAAGAGAATAAAGATAACAAAACTTTAGAAACAGTTTATCTACTGTTTAACTAGTATTCATTTTGCCAGGTATGCTGTCCTTCAAAATTCTAACCACTTTGTTTAGCTGCTTTAGGAAATCATAAAACATTAAGATCTACTAGCAAAAAAAGGCCAACCTATTTCTAATAGGATGTCAGTAGTATAGTCAGTCATGCTCGTATTAAGTCTTCTCAGGAGCAGCTTTGATTCAGGCATGAACTCACAAGGAAAAGAGGTAGACAGGAACAGCAAATTCAGCCTGATCATCTTTCTTCTGGTTGGTAAGTTACAGTTGCCATGGATATAAAGGACTATACCTGAATTTACAAAATGAGACATACTTCAGTTCCTTACCTCAATATACTTTTATCTTCTTAAGAGACACATCTCAAGATGTTCCTTGCTTTGCCTTGGAATTTTTTTTGAAAAGCACATGCTTCCCCTAACATACTTAAAATTAAGCATCTATTTTAAGCTTTAAAATTCTTGCCAGCATTTTTCAGTTTAAAAAAAATAACTTTGGTAATGTTTAGGTGTATTCTTTTACAATAAAGGAATACGGCGGCATGGGCACCAGAACCAGGAGACTGGTTTTGTCTCCAAAAAAAAAAAAAAAAAAAAGGAACAGAAATTGACCATAATAACCTTGCCTTACAATCCATTCATTCCATCACACTATTAACAGACATCTAGTGTGTTTAGTGATTCCTGAATGTCATAACATTCGTATTAAATTGTATATCCCAAAAATGACTAAACTGAAAATAACTAAGAATATATATTACTGACACTGGCATTTCAGGATAATTTTCTCCTAAGAAAGTTTTATTTTGAGTAGTAATATTGCCAAGTAACTCCTATTTGTAAAGAACATATTATTTGTATATACATAGAAGCTGTTCAAGTAATGGTTAAAAGAGCTTGAATTTTAAACATGACAAATTTCCATCCTTTGATGATCAATATTAATTACCTTAATTAGTGATTATTTTTCATATTTAGTATCGACCTCAATGAACTTTTACAAAAACCCATCAGAAGAATCCAGATTAATGTGCTTTAACTAATACTGAGATTAATAAGGGCTATCCCCTTTCCCTGCCACAAGCTTATTTTATAGACCTCCTTCAATATGACTACTGAACAAATAAATCTAAAATTTTATTAGAAATTGTTCAACTTGTACTCCAATTATCAAGTTTTTAAAAATCCCATCAAATAAAAGCTTGTGTGACCTAACCTATCATACGCAGTTCATGAATACTTTCTGAAGGAATCAATTCAATATATGCCAAGGACATACCTATTTGAACAAATGTATGTTTAAATGTCTTACTGTAAGGAAAAGAAATAAAAAAACAGTCAGGCTTCATATCAATTAGACAACTTTTACTAAATGAGAAAACTACATTTAAAATGTGCTTTAAAACAAAATGGAATTAGAAAAAAAGACATATGCATTTTAAAGAACTTTTGCACTGTGCTGAAAATCAAATATCTCTTGCGGTAATACAATGCGCCAATTCATAAAATGTTAACAGAATTCTCAATTTAACATTTTCAAAGACAATATTAAGGTCAAGAATTTCACATCTATGGTAGCACATATAGAAGAAGGGCATTATAAATATGATGTCCATCCCTATGAAGCTTACAAATTTGACAATGCTCAATAGAATCTTTTAGAATCACATCCAATAGTGTCACATCCAAAGAATCACAAATCTGTGTCCTGTAAGTTCTCCTTCTAAAATCTTTATGTTGACTGTTCTACTCCTTGCCATTTGTTAACACTAACCCTTAAAAAAAAGAGAACAGGAAAAGAAATGCTGCAATAAACTCTTGATCATGTACAGAAATTATTGCTACTATAGTTCACTACAAAGCATGTCTATACAATATCATGACCTTTGATTATGAAAAATCAGAATAAAAGTCTTTAGTGACATGAGCCTTACAATCGTATACAACATTCACATGGCAATATTAGACAGTTAAGCACCCAAAACCCATAGTTGACAAAAATGTCCCACTGACCAGCATTCATTTAAATACATCCTTTAGATAGGAGGAAAAAAAGACATAGTATGTCAGCTTTCCAAGGCTTGTCAAAAAAGGATTTTCATGTATGTGGATCTAAAAACTAACAAACAAAAACAACAATAACAACAAAAACCCCAAAAAACAAAACCAATGCAAGTGAGGGTGTTACCAGAAAGTTAAGCATGCCAAAGGTGTTTCGTGCGAATTAAAACCTAAAGCCAAAGGTACCACATAATCACATTACCAACTAGTTGGTTAATACTATGAGCCTTATCTTAGAAGTTAAATGAAATGCTACTGCACAATAGAGCATCAATAAGTTAAAAATTAGAGTGCACAAATCCAAATCAGTGGCAATTTCTGTATAAAGCAAAATATTCACTATCAGCTGTAAAGTTTGCCCAGTCAAACTTTTTGACTAAAATCATCAGATTGGACAGTCTGCATATTTTAAAAAATGATCAACCTCTAAAATTCCTTTTTACTGTAATGAAATGAGGCATAAGTTTTCTTACTAAGATCAAACAGGTACATATATAGATTAGCAAAGGAAAATAATAGTTGGTGAATGCCTTTAAAGCTCTTCCCACATTTCACTTTTAAAAATGTTTAGGGAAAAAAACTGCCATTATTCTAGCAAAAACAAAAACGAAAACAAACAAACAACAACAACAAAAAAAAAACAAGCCCAAAATAATTGAACAACCAAGCAACACTAAAACCACATTACACAGATGGATCGTCATGCTTTCATCTGGTTTAACTATCACATCTAGTTTAACTGGGATGCTTTTCAACTTTAAAAACTGTGATACGTGAAGATGTAACTTTAATGGATAATTCTGAATTTGGATTTAACTTTGTTGAATATTTTAACAGAGTATACTTATTACAATACAGTGTAGCACATCTTTCTATTAGAAAAAAATTTAAGATCCTTTACCCGTCTCCTTAAGTTAAAGGTGTGACATCATAAAGGGTGTCAAATGGCTGGATGGTTTTACAGTGCACACTTATATATTATGAAGTATGTCCTTAACAAATTTGATGGTTTCTTTTTAGAATTCCTTTCTTCACCTTTTCTTCGGTGGATTAGCTGTTCGAGGTGGAGTGACAGGACGTCCAGAATTTAGTCCACCATACTGGTACTTAGCTTTCTTTTCAGATGGTTTCAGTATCTAAACAGAAAAAACTTATTAACAAATAATGTTATTCTTTCAAGTGCGATAAGGTTTACGAAAATTGTTATAATGGTAGATTTTTTTCAATAAATGATATAAAAGGTAGAACAAAACAGCAGAGTTCCATAAACATTTCATAAAGTGTGCCAATGCCATGTAAGAGAAAAATCACAATTAAAATTAAAAAGGGGGAAGGGCTCCTCCCAATGGGTACAACGTAGGGGTATATGGCACACTTCCTGGTGGAGGACTCAACTTTATTGGAACTTTTCCTAACAAATGCAAACAATGTAACCTAATCATATGTACCCTTATATCAATCCATAGAAAAATGAGAGAGAAAATTAACATAAAACAAAAAGTATACTTCAAGTTTATGCAGAAGCATAAGCAAAATAATAAAATTAGTCCCTCAGGACTGGAATTGCAGGCAGGTGTAGGATAGGAGTGTGAACTTTTCTGAGGTGAACAAGGTTCCTTATTAATTAGCTTGACAGTAGCAAACATTTTACAACATATATGGACATCAAATTGTCAAGTTGTACTCTCAAAATATTTGTAGTTATTAATTGTAAAACTATACCTCAATAAAGCTGGGGAAAAGGTTAAAAGAATCAAGTGTGCTGGGCAACACCTGTTGCTCAGTGGGTAGGGTGCCAGTCTCATATAGTGAGGGTGGTGGGTTGGAACCCAGCCCTGGACAAACTACAACAATAACAACAAAAAATAGCCAGGTGTTGTGGCAGGCACCTGTAGTCCCACCTACTTGGGGGGTTGAGGCAGGAGAATTGCCTAAGCCCAGGATTTGGGTTGCTGTGAACTGTGACACCACAGCACTCTACCGAGGGGCAATAAAGTAAAACTCTATCTCTATTAAAAAAAAAAAGAATAAAGTGTGCAAATGCCTAAACCACTGATATATGTTGTTCTATTCATATTGTAGTAACAAAAGGTTGAGCACAATAAATCCTATCAACTACTCAATCCTTAGATTTGAGTAAAAAAAATTTCAAATTAGTGTATCTCTGTAGTGAGGAAAAGAACACTGGTTTAAGCCAAAAGCCCTAAGTTCTGACCATAGTTCTGACATATTAATTCAGCAGGGTAATTAATCTTATTTAAGCCACAAACTCTTCAGAGCTTTTTTATGTATACTCTTTCTATTAAAAAATGTATTGATATTTTATATATATATATATATTTCATTCATTAAAAGTGGACAAATTGATGATTTTTAGTTTATTTACAGTTAAACAACCACTACCACAATCTAATTTTAGAACATCTTGGTCAGCCCTGAAGAAATCTTATTCCCGTTAGCAATTACTCTTCATTTCTGCTCTCCACCTCCCCACAACCCCTCACACCTTAAGCAATTGCTAATCTACTTTCCCTCTAGATTTGACTATTCTGGACCTCTTGTGTAACTGGTATCATGGTGTGTGTATGAAATCTTTACTGACTGGCTCTCCTAGGTTGTAGCCTGTATCAGTACTTTGTTTCTTTTCATTGATGACAATATTCCAGGTAGGGATAAACACTTGTTTATCCACTTAACAACTGTTGAACATTTGGAATGCATGCACCTTTTTGGCTATTGTGAATGCTGTGGCTATGAACATTCATGTGCAAGTTCTTGTGTGGACATATGTTTTCATTTCTCTTGGGTACAAAATAGAAATTGCTGTGTCACATGAGAACTCTTTAAATTTTTAATGATCTGTCAAACTTATTTTCCAAAGCTGCATCATTTTATATTTCCACCATCAATGTATGATAATTCTAATTTCTCCATATCCTTGCCAACACTTGTTACTATCTTTATTTATTTTGAGACAGAGTCTTACTATGTTGCCCTTGGTAGAGTGCCGTGGCGTCACAGCTCACATCAACTTCAGACTCTTGGGCTTAAGCAATTCTTTTGCCTCAGCCTCCCAAGTAGCTGGGACTACAGGCGCCTGCCACAACATCCAGCTACTTTTTGTTGCAGTTGTCATTGTTGTTTAGCTGGCCCAGGTCGGGTTTGAACCCACCACCCTTGATATATGTGGCTGGGGCCATAACCACTGTGCTATGGGCACCAAGCCCCAGTTACTTTCTTTAAATTATAAATGAGGCTTGGCACCCATCACTCAGTGGGTAGGACACTGGCCACATACAACGGGGCTAGTAGATTCGAACCCGGCCTAGGCCTGCTAAATGACGACAACTATAAAAGCAACACAAAATAGCCAGGTGTTGTGGTGGGTGCCTGTAGTCTCAGCTACTTGGGACGCTGGGCAAAAGAATCAATTGTTGTAAGCCTAAGAGTTTAAGGTTGCTGTGAGCTGTGATACTACAGCATTCTACGGAGGGCAAAAAAGTGAGACTGTCTCAAAAAAAAGAAAAAATTGTAAATGAAATGTCAACCATTCACAATTTAATTGTACTAGTTGACAGAAATGA
The DNA here is from genome assembly GCA_963575145.1 of Galago senegalensis. Lineage (NCBI taxonomy): Eukaryota > Metazoa > Chordata > Mammalia > Primates > Galagidae > Galago > Galago senegalensis. The sequence continues at coordinate 12,381 of CAUYTI010040355.1, forward strand.
TATTACACAACAAAGGCAAAGAGGGATGGGACAGACCCACTACTTTCAAAAAGAGAAACATAGTGTATGCATATTAATCACAGAATAACCTTTGCACAAAGTATTAAAGCTGTTTTGTTCAATAAACAAGAATGCTTTTGCAAATAACACACTAAAGCTACAGCTGGTCTCTGGAAAATAGGGGTCTCTTTTTAAAACGTTAACATTTCTATTATTTTCAAAGTCTGTTTTCTAGGTATTCTACTTTATTTTCATCTGAGTTTACCATTCTTTCTTGTCAATGTCTGTTCTGCCTATTCACCTTGCAAAAGAAAATAGGACTCTAAATTATTCATTGTGCTCATATTCTTTTAGGAAGTAAGCTACTATCCAACAAGTTATAGGGGAATTTAACAATTTACCTTCTATTTATTTTTTTTATTGAATCATAGCTGTGTACATTAATGCAGTCATGGGGTACAGTGTGCTGGTTCTATATACAATATGAAATATTTTCATCAAACTGGTTAACATAGCCTTCATGTCATTTTCATAGTTATTATGTTAAGATGTTTATTCTACATTTAGAAAGATTCACATGTACCCTTGTAAGATGAACCACAGAATTTACCAATTTAAACGTCTGAATCAAGAATGACTAACATAACTTAGGTCCCCTAAAACCATCATATTTGATATATATCAAAAATGCTGGAAAAATTGTGATTAAAAATAGAAATCTCTAATGAATCTGAATGGTAAATCAGGTAAATTAAACTGATTTTCAACATGTGCTCAAGGAAAAGGTCACAAATCTACAAGAAAAGTTCTTCTGACAATAGTTTTAATTTCTACTTCTTGTTACATTTACATCATACCTGAAATGAACACATCAAAGTCTCATCCACACTCATCATTCCACCAGCATTATCAAACTCGCCACAGTAATTTGGGGCTGAAAATAGGGTTACCAATTGTCGTTTAGCAAAAAATTCATATCCATCTTCCACCACCTGTCAAAGGAAATGTCCAAAGAAAAAAACCACTTATTAGGTAATTCTCAACCATGTATATTAATTAATATTAATGTAGCAAAGACCTAAAAAAAATCCGGTTTTGGAAGTTGTGACTTTTATATTAAACTTTGCTTGGAACATTAAAACTGATATGCCTTTTTTATAATGGCAGGGATTTAGCTTAAATGAAATAGTAAATTCATTTTATTACAAAAGCCTAAAGATGGTATCATTTTCAAGGCTTCCCATGAGGCAAAAACAAGATGTGCTAACAGGTATAGTGACGCTGGGAGCTGGAACACCCAACCCCCTTTTTAATTTAAAACTTAATCAATTTAAATTTTTCCGGGAGGGACACCACATACTTGGATGGTGGCATTATAATCCAAATATAGAATCCTTAAATTATGCAAGAACCCCACCATGAAAGATAGTCTTTGCAGAGAACTTTATTCTTGCTGTGCTTCAAAATTTTCTATTATAGAGCTGTATACTAAAAACATTACTGAGTTTAACTTACATAGCTCATGCTTTTAAAATTAGATAAGACTGAATTTTTATATGTATTATTCTTTTCCTTAATGATTTCACATGATTTCTAGAACTTATTGTCAACTCCTGAGTGGTTTATACAATGTCTCTTAGCTCTACAAATGTGAGGCAGACAGTAACATAAACATTTCATATTTATAGGAAAGCAAAATTAGTTTTGGAGTTTATTATCCTGCAATACTTGCTAATACAAGAAAGAACCTCCAAAATCATTTAAGGAGTTGTTAAAATAACTCAGTAGTAGGAAGATGCTTCTGTTGAAATTACCTTACAAGTACAATTTAGATATTAACCTTCTGTGAAGACTGTAGCTACTGAATCTATCCCCAGCTTAGCATAGAACTTGGCACTCAGTACATATTTCTTAGTACTTAGTTTCTTGGGTTTCTTCATTCTTTCTAATACTTCCTTTTATGGATTATTTGTAGCTTGTAATGCTTCCTGATGTCTCTTAATCTTAGAGAACACATTTGAAAATAAGCATAGCAAGATTATGGAGGTTTCTGAGAAAGCAAAGACCTGAACTACTTTAGAATACATGTAATCTGTCTTTGTAAAATCATCGTCTGTTTTTTAAAAAAAGACCAGGGAATGGAGATCTACGAGTGAAAAAAACTGATTATTAGTGGGTATTTTAGTTATGTACTTAGCAACTCTGCCCTGACATCTCCTGGAAGGCCTTATCATCAGAATCATAAACATAATGTTTACTGATTTAAAAACAACTTTGCCAAAAGCCAAGAATTTGAGAACATGATTTCAACTGAATGATGAGGAAATCTTGCTAAAGGAGGCATGTGATAATGTATAATATGCAGAAATAAAAAGCCAGTCGTTTTTATCACTTAGGATCACACAAAGAAGCAGAAGTTATCAAGTTTCCCAGGGAGAAAAGCTCCAGAAAAAGCCTTGGGACAGCGTATACTTCAATTCAAATACTTTTAGGAACTTCAAAAAATAACTTAAAGATTTTTAAAAATGCCCTTTATAAAGTCTTTCATGTATGTCTATCAGTTATGTTTAGAGAGAGTGAGTACTTGAAATATTAAAGTACTGTAAAATACGCTTTTGTTAATTCATTTATTCAAGAAACACTAAGTGCATACTACAATATGTCAGCAACTGTAAAGCAACAGAGAAGCAAAAAATAAACAAGTCATAGCCCCTCTTCAGAGTATGCACAATCTAGTTGGTGGAGAGAACATAAAACCACCAAAGCCCTGAACTGTATAAACGTTTTTAATAATGAAAAATTTCAAATCTAGACAAAAGTAAAAGAATTCAATGAACTCTAATTTACTCATCACCCTGATTCAAAAATTAAAATTTTACATTTGTTTATCTCATCCCTTTTCTCTACTGACATATTTTAAAGCAAATACCAGGCATATCCTTTTATCTTTATATACTCAAGTATGCATTTCTGAAACAATATGCACATCTTCCTTACATAATAACAAACTTTAACATACCTAAAATAATTAAAACAATATTGTTATCTATTATCCAGTTTACAATCAAGTTCTCAACTGTCTGAAAAATGTCTTTACAGTGTAGTTTGTTCTTACTAAAGTCCAAACAATATTCACACAATTAATGTGACTATTATCCATAATAAATAAATGATATCTAAAACTCTGACCATGTCTAGAAAGCTCCAGAAAAGCAATATAAATTTTTTTAGGATTGCAATATACTACAAATACATTCTTTTGAAATATTTCCTCTTATAGGATGAAAAAAGGTTACCGAGTTCTTAGACTGCTAATTTTGAGATCCAGGTACTGGCTTTGTTTGCTTTCTCAGACCTCAGTTTCCTCAAAAACAAAATGAGAGGACTTACATGAAGCTAACAAATCTTAAACTATCTAAGAGTATCTTGTATTACATACCTGATGAGCTCGACAAATTAAGTCTAAATCATGACGATTCAGAAATTTACTGACAACATCAGCTCCAAAAGTGAAGGAAACACCACGGTCATTTTCTCCCCATCCTTGCACATCTTTATCTGGGTCAGACCACAGCAAATCACAGAGCAAACCTTAAAAAGAAATACAAAAGTGAGGGAAATAAACTCCCAAATCTGCAGTGTATCTATGTTACATTTCAATTCCTCTTCTGTCCTCTTACCCTTTTATAAACAGTGACAATCACTTGTCCAAGAACCCCAGACTACCTAATTTACTTTGTTAATGTAACCATACAAATATAATCTTGCCTGCCCTCTTAATCTTCCCTTTCTACACAGAGGAAATATGTATACGGCACACACTTAGCACAAAAATATATGAAAAAGTAGTTTTTGAACATAGTTTCTGCATGTCAGTAACCTACCTTGCAGCATTTCCCGAATAGTGCATCCCCCTTCCTTACAGTTACACTGTGTCTGAGCAGTGTGGCATACACAGTCTATGCCACTATTCTACTTTATTTAATCCTAAACCAGTAACATGCCAGAGCTTTTCAGTAAGTTTTTATATTTGGTAGTATATTTGGCTAGTATCTCCATTTAATTTTTTTTCAACAGATGTCTTGGTTACTTTTTGATTCTTTGTTCTGTCACATAAACGTCAGAATCAGTATGTATAATTCCATGAAAAACTCAATTGTGGTATTATTGGAATTGCATGTGATCTATAGATCACTTTCAGAACACTTTCTACGGAGACCATAAGGACTATTTCAAAAAATGCATAGTAGTAAAATCAAATCAGATCCTCATATTTAGTAATGATTTGTGCTTAGGAAGAGAGGTTGGGTAAAAATATTTGGGTATCTTCATCATATTAATAGTAGTGAAAATCTTACAAGGGACTAAGACTACCTTGGGAATACAAATTGAGAATATCAGTAAATGAACTCTGAGGAATCCGAGTATTTAAGAGGCAAGCAGAGAAAGGGAAATGAGCAAAAATTATTGACAAAGAATGGTGAAAGCAAAAGGAAGAAATTAGTAAAGGAATCCTGAAAGGGGAAATAACTATCTAGAAATAGAAAAGGTTAAGTCTCAAATACCATGAACAAGGGAAGAAAGGACAAAGACCAAAAACGTGCCACTTACAATCAGATAATCAGACCTCAATGAAAGCAGGTTCTTGATGGTCGAGGGCAAGAGAGTGGGTAAAAAAAACTATAGTGAGATTGAGGGGGAGGCAGATGTTCAGAGTATGAGATTCAGTAATTTCCTAAGAACTACTGTGCCAAAGGGAAGATAGATTTCATATAATGAGTCAGTTTTAAGGTTTTTTTTTTTTTTGGTAAAGAATCCACTGAGGTTCACAACATAGCTTAGCAGAAAAGAACATTTTAATTTTCAGTTTGTCTTGATAGGGAAATTATCTAAAACTCTTTGTAAAATAATGGCAATGTACTCTTAATTTCTGTCATTGATATTTCCTAAGTTCCTGCTATGTTAAGAAATCAAGCAGCATACAAAAAAAAGAAAAAAAAAATGGGCAACGCCTGTGGCTCAAGGAGTAGGGTGCTGGCCCCATATGCCAGAGGTGGTGGGTTCAAACCCAGCCCTGGCCAAAAACAAAAAACAAAACAAAAAAAAAAAAAAGAAAAGAAAAAGAAATCAAGCAGCACACAAAAACCTACTGGGATAATCTCAATTCCTAAGCCCTTTCTGATTGAAGTTGACTCTTTAAAACACATACACATCCTTTCTGGTCTGTTTCCAGAAATGAAGGAGTGAATGAAAGCCAAGGTATTAAGAATCTATAACTTCAGTGTGACAATAACATTGTATAAAATTAGAGTATAGTTTCTTTAAAATTTGGAAAATGTGATAGTCTGCATACATTAAAAGTCAAAGAATGATTGTAACAGCAGTCTGGAATTCTTTCATCTTAATGGAGTCAAGATAAAAATTTCAGAGTCAAGATTCAACATTTAACGAGTAAGCATCACCATCGATCAGGCTATCATTTTTAACAAATGCATTAATTTATTAATTAAATTTCAGAAGGCTACAGTGAATTTCAAAGATTAAAATAAGCATTTTCAGTACCTCAGAAACTTCTCATTAAATATGCTGAAAATAGAAACCTAACCAAGTCATCTTTGAAAGTGACTTATACCTGAACTGTAAATAGAAATTTTGAAGAATGACTAGAAATATATATTTATATTATACCTTATTTTAAATAAACCCTATACTATTTAAATACTTGTTTCTATCTATTAAGTCGAATATAATCTGTATTTTCAATCAAAATCTGTGGTAAAATGCACATTTTCTTTTTTTTTTTTTTTGGTAGGGAGAGTCTTACTTATCACCCTTGGAAGAGTGCCGTGGCATCACACGGCTCACAGTAACCTCCAACTCCTGGGCTTAGGCAATTCTCTTGCTTCAGCCTCCCAAGTAGCTGGAACTAAGGCACCTGCTGCAATGCCCAGCTACTTTTTTGTTGCAGTTTGGCCGGGGCCGGGTTTGAACCCACCACCCTGGGTATATGGGTCCAGCGCCCTTCTCACTGAGCCACAGGTGCCGCCCAGTAGGCTCATTTGTTAATCAATACATTTTATCCTCAACTGGAACTTACTTGCTTTTGTTTGATCTTGCTTAACAAGAGTTGTTCCTAATGTCTGAAGATAATTTTCACAACTTTTTCTCACAAATTTTCATGTATTTTAAAAACTAATGTTCATAAAATTGACCACATATCTCTAAAATCCTTAAGAGCTCTAAAATTTAAGCCAGATGTACTTGTAATGGCAGCTACTTGGGAGGCTAAGGCAGGAGGACTTCCTGAGCCCAGGAGTTAAAGTTCAGTCTGGGCAATAGATCCTGTCTCCAAATTAAAAAAGCTCTAAAAATTTGAAATCTAAATGATACAGAAAAAACCAGAGAACTACATAATTTAAAAGAAGGTAACTGTATCCTTGCCTAAGAAGGACATAAGAGTTTAGAAAAGTTTAGAAAACTTTTTATTAAATTTAACAAGTTTCTGAAAACATAACCAATGCCAGTATGAATGAGGGGATTTAATAAACAGAAATGTATAAGGTATCAACAACAGAATCTTTTTTGTGATCAAACAAGTTTGGCAGAACCATATAATTATGGTTATAAATAGAATTTCCAAGTTCTGCATTTTGGGGAACGAATGGTGCAAAGTGACTTATGCAAATAATCTTTAGTTAGCTTATTTATGAATACAAAAAAAGAGTTCCATATATTACATAAGCCAATCCTACTTCCAATAAATATTAATGAGATTCAAATATACCAACATTTCAAACAAATATTACTTAAACTTCTCTACATACTTACCTGTATCAGGAACATCAGTAGGTCTCATAATTCTCCGAATCTGCTCCATAGACTGCAGGTCTGGTGACAGTCCTATAAATAAAAAGATGAGACATAGTCTCAACATCTAAAAAATTTTAATAAAAAAGCTATTAATCTAAACAGATTCACTGTGTGAAATTAAGATACTTAAAAGTGGCTGGGTGTTGTGGCCCATGCCTATAATCCTAGCACTCTGAGAGGCTAAGGTGGGTGGACTGCCTAAGCTTAGAAGTTCAAGACCAGCCTGAACAAAAGTGAGACCTTATTCTCTACTAATAGAAAAACTAGCTGGGCCAGGTATGGTGGCTCACACCTGTAACCCTAGCAGTCTGAAAGGTCAAGGGGGGTGGACTGCCCTGAGTTCAGAGGTTCCAGATCAGCCTGAGCCAGAGTGAGAGCCCCATCTCACACACATACACACAGAAAAAAAAAAAAAAAAAGAAAGAAAGAAAGAAAGCCGGGCATTGTGGCAGGGGCCTATAGTCCCGGCTACTTGGGATCATTTAAGCCCAAGAGTTGGAGGTTGCTGTGAGATATGATGCCACGGCACTCTACTGAGGGCCACTAAGTGAGACTCTATCTCAATAAAAAAATTAATAAATAGAAGAAAAAAAAAGAAAATTAAAAAAAACCTTCAAACTAAGACAACTGAAATCCAACTGAAAGTAAAATTTGAAATTTAAAAAAAAAAAAGAGAGAAGAGCAACTAGATGGGCATTGTGGCAGGTGCCTACAGTCCCAGTTACTCAGGAGGCTGAGACAAGAGAATTGCTTGAGCCCAAGAGTTTGAGCTACAGCACTCTACCCACTCAAAAAAAAGATAAAAAAGATAAAAGCTTTCCTTCTAATGTTATCTTAAAGGTTAACATATTGGGTTATTATGAATCTCCCTGATAAATTAATATATAAATACTATTAGTTATATATTTATAACTATTATAAATATATATACTATATTATATATTTAAATATATAATACTGTTTATAATGATATAAACTGTATTATATCATCATCTCCATTTTTCCCTACCAGGGAAATCAAATTCCACCATTCTTTCCAATCATTCCATGCCCTTCACAGGAACATACTTAAGTGCAATGCAAGCCTTCCTACTACTTGTGTCACTTCTTCCCACCCTAATCTTAAACATCTGACCTTCCAAACTAAAATGTCTCCCTTGTTCCCCTAAGACCTTCTCCCCCACCCCACTCCACTCCAACATGTTCATCATCTTCATGAAGGTATAAATGACTGATGAGAAGGATGAGTAAGAAAAAGCACATAAAAAATACTCTGCAATCATTAAAGTGGTACATAAACATTAGCTATTATTTCTTGTAGGCAATCTAAGTAACATCACAAGGAATGAATCTAAACATTCGTGTTCCACACTGCTGCATTTCTATCTTTAGCTATACTAATGTGCAAGAACTACAATTCCTTCTACTGGAAAACATGTTTCAATTAATATAGGAAATTATGTTCTGCCAGAAAATAAACTATTTACTACCTCAGCCCAGGCAACTGCATCTATCTTTTCAGTGTTTTCCTACTTTAATTCTTCTTATATATTGATGAAAAACTAATTTTCTTACACTATTTTCATTAATTACTTCCCTGTACAAAGACCCAATGTGGTTAAATCATTAAACAAACTCCTATGTTCAATAATCAAATGGCTATTGTCTGATCCCAACATTCTCCAATGTGTACTTGACATTCTAGTTGGGCCAGTCTTTGCACATTTCCTAAACCAGAGAGACAGTATATAGAGACTGTCTTAAGTCCTTTTCACTCCTCCAAAGTCTATCTGTTCTTTAAATCCCATGTCTTGGCACATATTTGCCCAGTAATTCTTTCCTTTTATGACTTATAATAATTACCGTCTTGTAAGTATTACCTTAGAAGTATCTATGTTCCTTTTATTATTTAATTATCTATTTCACAAATTTATCAATAAGTTTGTATATTTTTCAGATGACTAGATAATACACCATATTTTCGTGGCACCCAGTCAAGTGCTAGACACGTTAATTTTTTAAATGTACTTTTACATACTCAAATTTATAAGTCAAATATAGAATAATTTAACATGCTACCAAAAAATTCTTCTTAGCACTAAAGGAGACACATTGTATGAAGCCTAGAACTTTTGATTATATGTGAAAACTGAACTCAATTATATTTAGATTCTGATGAAAGGCACTGAATATAAGCAGGAAAATGATCCTCTCATTTTCACTGATAGCAGCAGGATCTTTCTGTCAAAACTAGAGGCAAAGGAAAGATACTTTTCCAAACAAAACTCTAGTTACCTTCTTTATATGTGAAACTCTAAAATCAAGTGTTACATTTTCATTCACAAATAATTATTAAAAGATGTTTTAGCCATGTTTGAAACAGTTTTAATCACTTAAGTGTTCACACAAACACTGCTTTATTTCTCCATAGCACCTTCATTAGTATAGATCTCTTCTGAATATAAGAATAATAAAAAAACCTCATGAACACAAATTTACTAGTCTACCTCCATGACAACAGAAGATCTTCTCATCCACAATGGCGGCTATAGGCAGACAGTTAAAACAATCAGTGAAGGTCTTCCACAATTTAATATTAAACCTTCGTTTGCCTATAAAAGGAAAAAGCAGATAAAATAAAAAATCTGAAACTGTTCTCTCATTAGTTATCTTAAAGATATGAATGATTTCAATTTTCTTCTTTATGCACATTTAGCACTTTGCTTTTCTATGATGTACAAAGTGTTATTTGTATACTTTTATAAAGGTAATAAATACAATAAACACTCAGTGCCTTCAGTTACAAACACTTTAAAGACTGCGGTAGTGTTTTATGAAATAAACAATTTTTGTCTTTTAAGATTACTGTACTATAACAATTCTGAAATAGGCCATTAGTTCATTTCTTCCCCCTTCAATATGTGCACAAATACCTAGCCAAATAAGTAAGCGGAATGAAAGGGTGCCTCTGGAGACTATCCCTTTTAACTCTAACGTACTGAGTAACATAGTATAAACTTATTTTCAAGAAAGGAAAATTTCTAAGTGTTTAATTGTATCCATTTTTGAGTGCATTACCAATTAGCATTAATAGCAAGTAAAAATAGAACACAAAAGCTATAATTTTCCCATAGCTTAGCATAAACAACTAAGACACAGATAGCTTCATGTGTCTGTTCATTTTTTTAGAGTTAACGTGATTTTTAATATGGCAGTAGGGTCCAACTACTAAGTCAGTGAAGGCATAACAGACACAAGTACTAATTTTGCTATGTTGCCTCTTGATGAAAATAATAATACAAACTGCTCTTGCATACATCCTTTCATGTTATGTCATGTCTAGCCTCAAGGATAGTTGTGCCCATCTTTAAGAATACACTTTTAATTCTGATGTAGCTTTAGGAAGATTGTTACAGTCTGATGTACTCCAACCCACTTCCTTTATACTGGTCTGATTAAACAATTCAAACCACATACTACATCTCAGAAAATAAAAGTACAATATAAAATCAAATTGTGTGTATAGAATCATTCCCATTAGAACATAGCCCCATAGAGGGATCATCTGTACCACATAGGGATTCATTCAGTTTAGAATAGTGCCTGACACATATAACCATCTTCAAACATTTGTCAAATCATTACATGAATCAAGAAGATGTAAGTTTGATTGACAGGATTCTGCCATATTTAAGGGTAGGGGAAAAAGTTAAAGTAGATTCTAAAGGGGAATTCTGCAATAAAGAATAAATTCAGGTGGTATCTCGCAGTGGGTCCTCCAATCCACCACCATCTGCATTCTGGGGATCGAGGGCCAGGGCAGCACCAGAAATGGGCAAATTCATGAAACCTGGGAAAGTGGTGCTGGTCCTGGCTGGATGCTACTCTGGACGCAAAGCCATCATCGTGAAGAACATTGATGATGGCACCTCAGACTGCCCCTACAGCCATGCTCTGGTGGCTGGAACTGCAAAGTGACAGCTGCCATGCACAAGAAGATTGCCAAGCAATCAACGATCAAGTTTTCTGTAAAAGTTTATAACTACAGTCACCTCATGTCCACAAGGTACTCTGTGGATATTCCCTTGGACAAAACTGTCATCAACAAGGATGTCTTCAGAGACCCTGCTCTTAAATGCAAGGCCTGATAGGAGGCCAAGGTCAAATTTGAAAAGAGGTACAAGATGGGCAAGAATAAGTAGTTCTTCCAGAAACTGCGGTTTTTAGGTGTTTTTGTTTCAGTCATTAAAAATATTTTAAAAAAGAAAAATAAAAAGAATAAATTCAATTTGAAAATCACTATAATTGATTCTAAATTATAACTGACCAAACATATGCTCACACCCATACTTGATCTAACAAAAAAGACCAAATTCAAATGTAGTAGGCTAATTTAGTAATAATTAGAAATACTACTACACAACAGCTAATCAGTGATTTCCTATTGGTGATAAATAGTAGAATAAAATAAAGAGCTACCAGAGTATTCAGTATCCTTATTTCTCCAGATTTGAAGTCAGATACAGATTAAGATTAAAATTCCAATATACTTCAGTTTTTAAATAGTTTCACAGAACTACTCAGTAATTCTTGTGACATAGGGCTAATAAGAAATCTGTCATGGCACCGGCCACATACACTGAGGCTGGCAGGTTTGAACCTAGCCCAGGCCAGCTATGACAACTGCAACAAAAAAATAGCCAGGTGCTGTGGTGGGCGCCCGTAGTCCCAGCTACTAGGGAGGCTGAGGCAAGAGAACTGCTTAACCCCAAGAGTTTGAGCTTGCTGTGACCTGGGACACCATGGCACTCTACCCAGGGCGATAGCTTGAGACTCTGTCTCAAAAAAACAAGAACCTCTGTCATATGACAAGAACACTAAAAGTTAAAATCTTAATGGATACTAGAAACCCAGAAGCCACTGTTTATAAAGACCTCTATTTTACTTGGATATTTTACTAGGTAAACTAATAAAGGGACTCTTTGGTCCAATAAGCTGCAATCAATCTTAAACAACATAATTGAGAGGACCAAGGAAACAATTTAATCAGTACTAAGTTTCTCAGTTTCAGCTTCCTTTTCCTGGCCCTATGCTTGATAGATTATATTTTGATAAAAAAAAAAAAAAGAAGGAAAGAAATGAATTGAAAGAATTCGTTTGAACCAGAAAATCATCAGAAAATGTTTCCATTAATTACTTTTCTTAGTTTTTATTTTTACTTACATTCATCATAGAATCCATAAATGCGATTGATGCTAGCACACTCATGGTTTCCTCTTAAGAGAAAGAAGTTCTCTGGATATTTAATTTTATAAGCCAATAGCAAACAAATGGTTTCCAAAGACTGCTTTCCTCTGTCCACATAATCTCCTAAGAAAAGATAGTTGGCTTCTGGTGGAAAACCTCCATATTCAAATAATCTCAGTAAATCTGTATACTGTCCATGAATATCTCCTAAAAATAGAAAAAATCAGGTTTAGAAAAATTGGTGACTGTTGCAAGCAACTTCTATGAAATAGTTCCCAATGTTTCCCCATGAAAACCATTACTCTTGAGTAAGGGCTATACCTAGTGACTTGCTTCTAACAAATAAGATACAGTAAAAGCGGGGTGGGCAGTCACTTCCAAGATTAGATTACACAAAATAATAACTTCTATCTTGCTTGTACTCTCTCACCTTCCATGCTCACTGATGAAACGAGCTGTCTTACGAAGAAGCCCATGTAGCACAGAACTGAGGGAGGCCTCTGGCCAACAGCTAATTTGGAATTGAGGCCCTGAGTCCATCAAGCCCATAAAGAACTGACTCCTTTCACAGCTGAACCTTCAGATGACTGCAGTCCCAGAACACACCTTGCTTGGAGCCTTGTGTGAGAGACCCAGAACCAGAAGACCTGCTAAGCTACATACCCAAATTCCTGACCCATAGAAACTGTGAGATGGTAAATTAATATTGTTGTAAGTCACAAAGTTTTGGGGTAATTTGTTATACAACAACAGGCAACTAACAGTTACTCTTAATTATCTGGTAGTTTAACTTAGTTCATACTTTTTTATGCCAAACACCGAGACACATAGTAAGAACTTAGAAATACATAGTAGACGACTTCCATTATCTTCAAGTTATTTCTATAATATAGCATTTTAAAGAATATCTCAAATCATTTTAAGGTCAACTACAAATAATCTTAACTAAATGTGCCACTTTTAAATTCATAGAGGGGATTGATTACCCCCCCCCAAATTCCAACTATCACTTCTTAAAGTTGGGATACTCAAAGTACTTAGAGAGCACACTGATCTTCTGCAAGTTACATGGTATAAATGTGCTTCACTAACAAACATGCAGGAGAAAAAAAAATTGCATATGGCAAACTATCCTTGTTTGAGCAAAAGCTGATGCTAAATCCACAAAAGCTACATCATCAACACTAATAACCAACACAAAGAACATAAGCATTATCAAACTAAAAGCTAGCTAGTGTGTTACATTATTTACATTGTCTCTTCATGTTATAAAAACTACTTTCCTTGCAACAATTTTTCTAGTTATAACACTTAAGGTCCTAAGTTTTTGCTTTTGGCCAAAAGCCACTATAAGACTTAAAAGAATAAATACAAGTTATAAAATAATATAATCTTCAAAATAAATTTAACCTATCACAACAAAGTTAAAAGACCATTGCCATACTGACCCCTAAAATTCTATAACTGTTCTAACCAGTATTGTAAAATGCCCATTTCTCTATATTCCTGGCAACACTAAATATCAATCTTTGACATTTTTTCGCAATCTGATTAGTACTGGGGACTTTCTTTAAATTGCATTTCACTAATTACCAGTGAGGCTAAGAAGTTTATGTTTATCAGCCATTAAGATCCATCTCTTCCTATTTTTTATTTTTGTATTATTTTGTCTTTTCTTATTTATTTCTAAGAACTCTTCATGTATTATGAATAGCAATCTTTTTATCTATTGCACATGCAGCAAGTATCTTGTCTATAACATTTTTATGAAAGTTTCAATTTTTACTTAATTTTATTTAATAAAATCTATTGGTCTCTTTTATACAAAATCCTCAAAAGTTTTTCTCTAATCATCCTTAATTAATCACGGGAGCAAAAACATGATTCAAACGAGTCGTTTCCATCACTATCCATTTACGTACCACAAATTTTCAGTGGTGCTTCCAATTCCAAAAGAATAGGCTGGCTGAGAAAGATCTCCCGAGACTTGATACATAAGCCCCGAACTTCTGCTTCAGTCATCTGCACAATCTTTCCCGGACGACATCCTCGTACTGACAGATAGATAGACAGAGATAGATCAATAAATAAACAAAATAGTTTCCTAAACTTTATTAATAAAATGATAATCCTTTCAAAAGAGTCATGCCCTTATATTTAGTCCTCTATAAATATATAAAGTTATCTTAAAATTTTTGGCTTCTGTCTGTTTTTGCTGGTTCCTGAGGAGGCTCCTCTAGTCTTCTGCCAATGAACTACAGTCCTCTTCTTTGCTTTCCAGTGGCCAACCTGAGGTTTAACAGCCCCAAAGAACTAAAAGGTTTCAGAGACAGTGCCCTTTAGGGTCAGCCTTACTTTGTTATCTTGCATTCTAATAGGATGCTAGAACAGTATCATTAAGAACAAGTGGCTACCCTTTCGGCCGGAGACGCCATCTTTCAGTAATTCACCAAAATGACGAACACAAAGGGAAAAAGGAGAGGCACCTGATACATGTTCTCTAGGCCTTTTAGAAAACATGGAGTTGTTCCTTTGGCCACGTACATGCGAATCTA
>CAUYTI010040356.1:0-13217 GCA_963575145.1 Galago senegalensis
ATTCCACTTATAAGAAATGTCGGCTCGGCACCTATAGCTCAACTGGCTAAGGCACCAGCCACATACACCTAAGGTGGCGGGTTTGAATCCCCAGCCCGGACCCGCCAAACAACAATGAGGGCTACAACCAAAAAATAGCCAGGCGTTGTGGCGGGCGCCTGTGGTCCCAGCTACTTGGGAGGCAGAGGCAGGAGACTCGCTTGAGCCCAGGAGTTGGAGGTTGCTGTGAGCTGTGATGCCACGGCACTCTACCCAGGGGGACGGCTTGAGGCTCTGTCTCAAAAAAAAAGAAATGTCCAGAATAAGCAAATGTATAAAAACAAAATGGATCAGGGGTTGCCAGGACCTGGGGAGAGCAGGAGGAATGGGAAGTGATTGCTAATGAGTTTAGGCTTTCTGTGTGGACTGATGAAAATGTTGTGGAATTAGAGAGTGAGATGGTGGTGGGATACTGTGAATATAGTGAAAACCACTGAATTACACACTGTGAAATGGTGAATTTTAGGTCAATTTAATCTCAATTTTTAGAAATTGAAAAAAAAAAAAGAGCAACTTCAGGAGGGAGAATTTAAGTTGTTCTGAGTGACAGGTTGTCTGCAGACCTTAAAGCCATAACACGCACACACTGACCCAGTAATTTCACATCTAAGAATCTGATTCAAGGGTTTTGTTTTATGATATTAAGATAGTTTTTAGACTTGGCGCCTGTGGCTCAAGCGGCTAAGGCGCCAGCCACATACACCTAAGGTGGCGGGTTCGAATCCCCAGCCCGGGCCCACCAAACAACAATGATGGCTGCAACCAAAAAATGGCCAGGCATTGTGGCGGGTGCCTGTGGTCCCAGCTACTTGGGAGGCGGAGGCAGGAGACTCGCTTGAGCCCAGGAGTTGGAGGTTGCTGTGAGTGTGATGCCATGGCACTCTACCCAGGGGGATAGCTTGAGGCTCCGTCTCCAAAAAAAAAAGATAGTTTTTAATATGATTTCTACAGCAAGTTATTTTTGTAACAGTAAACATTTTGAAATGATCTCAACACTCATTAAGTTTGGTTTAATAAAGTCTGGTACATCTTGTTATAGGACACCAGGCTCCTCTGAAAGTCAGTGTGTGCATATGTAGAAGTACCCATGATTCTTTTTGGTAAAAAAAAAATAGAAAAGAAACTCTTCATTTTGTATGGAACCAGAAAAAAACCTGTATAGCTAAGTAATAAAAATTTACTACTAAAAATTTTAGTAATAAAAACAAAGCAAGGGGCATCAGCATACCAGACTTTAGGCTGTACTACAAGGCCATAGTGGTCAAGACAGCATGGTACTGGCACTAAAATAGAGACACAGACATTTGGAATCGAATAGAAAACCAGGAAATGAAACTAACATCTTACAGCCACCTAATCTTCCATAAACCAAACAAGAACATACACTGGGGGAAAGAATCCCTATTAATAAATGGTGCTGGGAGAACTGAATATCCACAAGTAAAAGACTGAAACTGGACCTTTCTCCACCTTTCTCCACTCACAAAAATTGATCCTACAATCCCATTACTAGGCATCTACTCAGAAGGAAAAAAGTCCTTTTACCATAAGGACACTTGCACTAGACTGTTGAGTACAGCTCAATTTATAATCACCAAAATGTGGAAACCGCCTACATGCCCCCCAACCCAGGAATGGACTAAAAAGCTATGGTGTATGTACACCCATGGAATACTATTCAGCATTTAAAAAGAGGGAGACTTTACATCCTTTGTATTAACCTAGGCGGAAGTGGAACACATTATTCTTAGTAAAGCATCACAAGAATAAAGAAGCGTGGCTTGGCACCTGTGGCTCAAGTGGCTAAGGCGCCAGCCACGTACACCCAAGGTGGCAGGTTCGAATCCCCAGCCAGGGCCCGCCAAACAACAATGATGGCTGCAACCAAAAAATGGCCAGGCGTTGTGGCGGGCGCCTGTGGTCCCAGTTACTTGGGAGGCAGAGGCAGGAGACTCACTTGAGCCCAGGAGTTGGAGGTTGCTGTGAGCTGTGATGCCATGGCACTCTACCCAGGGAGATAGCTGGAGGCTCCGTCTCAAAAAAAAAAAAAAGAATAAAGAAGCGTGAATCCTATGTACTCTATTTTGATATGAGGACAATTAATGACCTAGTATATGGTGGGGAGGTGGGGGAAAGGGAGAGCAAAGAGAGAGAGAAGGAGGGAGGGGATGGGGGAAAGGAAGAGTAGAGAGAGGGAAGGAGGGGGGGTGGAGGGTCTCAGTGTGTGATACACCTTTTGGAGGCAAGACACAATTACAAGAGGGACTTTAATAAATGCAATCAGTGTAACCTGGTTTCTTGTTACCCTCAATGAATCCCCAGCAATAAAAAAAATTTTTTTTTAAAATATGTATAAGGAAGAAATGAAAAATATTAACCTTGGCAGTGAAATTAGATGTAAGGACTCAGCGCCTGTGGCTCAAGTGGCTAAGGCACCAGCCATGTACACCCAAGGTTGCAGGTTTGAATCCAGCCCAGGCCCGCCAAACAACAATGATGGCTGCAACCAAAAACTAGCCAGGTGTTATGGCAGGCACCTGTGGTCCCAGCTACTTGGGAGGCAGAGGCAAGAGACTCACTTGAGCCCAGGAGTTGGAGGTTGCTGTGAGCTGAGATGCCACGGCACTCTACCCAGGGGGACAGCTTGAGGCTCCTGTCTCAAAAAAAGAAAGAAAGAAAGAAATTAGATGTAAGAATCAGAGACTCTGACTTTCCTGGTGTCTGACTGGATTCTTCTGACTCCAAGGGACAGCAACCCAACTCAGATGAGCTTAAGCCAAAAAGGGGGTCTAGCTGGCAGGAACTAGGGTCCTGGTAGAATAGAAGGAAGACTTGAAGAAGTAGAGCGGTTGGACGGAGGAGCTGGATTCTTGGTTCCTATTCTTTCTGCTTCTCTCAGGCTTCATTATCTTCAATGTTTAAACCTCCTAGTAGGCAGCTCTTCCTCAAAGCTCTAAAATAGAGCTTCCAATTCCAATGCGGCGCTACTTAATGGAATGCTCTGATTGGCCCAGCCCAGACTAAATGCTCACCCTTCAGGGGTGAGCAGCCCAGGGTTGATCAGTGGCTCACAGACCCACCACTACAGAATTTGACAACCAGACTCAACAAGCAGAGAAAGAACAGCTCCCCAAGGAAAGGAAGGGTTCTTCTGAGTAGACTAATCTCTCTGTAGGGCTCTGACGTTTTAGCTTACCTTAGAATAAGCCCATTACTGGCCAGAACACTTGGCACATATACCTCACAGCATAAGGCCCTGGAGAGTGTCCAGGGGGACCCCTCCAGAGATGCAAGAGTTACCCGGTCCCTGCCTGGTTATATGAAGTAAAACTTTTATTATTTCAAGCACCAGCTTTCAAGGCTAGGAAGCCCTTCATTCTGTTTCCACTTTGATTTACAGTGTTACCACTGCCAGTTATTCTATTAATAGTTACTGTTACACACATATGGTGTGGATTAAGTCACTTTGGAATGCATGTGGAGATGACCTGTTTTAATACAACTCTCCTTTGCAAGCCAGGGACACCCTGTATTTGCCAGACTTTTTTTTTTTTTTTTTGAGAGAGAGTCTTACTTTATTGCCCTGGGTAGAGTGCTGTGGAATCTTAGCTCATGGCAACGTCAGATTCTTGGGCTTGTGCAATCCTCTTGCCTCAGCCTCCTGAGTAGCTGGGTCTACAGGTGCTGGCCACCATGCCCAGCTAGTTTTTCTATTTTTAGTAGAGATGGGTCTTGAATTCTTGAGCTCAAGAGATCCTCCTGCCTCAGCCTTCCAGACTCCCAGAGCGTGGGATTATGAGTATGAGCCACCCCACCTGGCCTACCAGATACTTTAAGGATAAATGATTTCCCCCCAGGGCAACAGTGTTCTGTTGCTCCCTCCTGGCAAGGTGGCAATTTCTATCCTCTGAAATTCCCTCAGCTCTATCTTCTCCTTTCCTCATAGCCACATGCTTCCCAGCCCCCCAAGTCCAGCTCAAATGTCCCCTCCTCCAAGAAGCCTTCCTTGCCTGCTCTTTCCTTAGCTAGAAGCCTGTGTCTTGCAGCCCTCTCTAAGAATTATTCTCACCTTATTTCCTACTGGAGAGAGAATAATGCATGATCCATGTCTGTGCACTGCACACACACACACACACACACACACACACGCACCCCTCCCACAGAGTGATAAGCAGACATCAGTAAATGCCTGTGAGTGAATATGAGCCAGTACTTTTCCCTTATACTGCTGATCTTTTTTATGTTATTAAACACCCCGTCTTCATGGCAAGAAGTTTTTAAAAGCCACGGATGAAAGAAAAAGCAGAGGAAAGAAAAAGATTTCTAGATCTGATCACATAAAAATTTAGAATACCATAAACACAGTAAAAAAAAAAAAGCAATCAAGAAACTTAGAAAAATATTTGGAACAAATATGACAAGTTAAAAGAAGAGCTGCCATTTTTAGCTTAAACTTGGCAAAAATTAAAAGTCATGTGTTTCAAGCATATTTAATGTCAATTTGATAGAAAACATTTAAATAGAGAAAAGCCTGGAAAGAAGTATCAAAAATATTTTTTAATAGTGATTAGACCAAGATTGTGAAATGTATGGGTGAGGTTTTTTTTTTTTTTAAGTTTTTGTTCTTTTCCATTTTTTTTTTTTCTTTTGGAGACAGAGTCTCACTTTGTTGCCCTTGGTAGAGTGCCAGGGTATCATAGCTCACAGCAACCTCCAACTCTTGGGCTCAAGTGATTCTCTTGCCTCAGCCTCCCAAGTAGCTGGGACTATAGGTCCCTGCCACCACACCTGGCTATTTTTAGAAACAGGGTCTTGCTCTGGCTCAGGCAGGTCTTGAACCCATGAGCTCAGGCAATCCATCTGCCTTGGCCTCCCAGAGTGCTGGGATTATAGGCATGAGCACCTGGCCTCTTTTCCAAATTTTGAATAAGAAACATTACACATACAATGAAAAGAAGAAAACAATAAATGGTACTTTTTGCTAAATTTCCGTAAGACTCAATGTTGGCAAGGAAGTGGTGAGACAAGAGTATTGGAACAACTTTCTAGGAAGGGAATTCAGTAGTACCTATTAAAAACTTCTGAAATATATTCATTCTCTAACACAACTTTTGGTCATTGGTTCTACTGACTAGACTAAAAAGATGACTAGCAAATAAAACAGAAATTGGAGCAATGATTTATGTATAGCAATATTCATTGCAGAGGTTTCTAAAATGTGAAACAATTAGAAACAATTTAAGTGTCTGATATTGAGGGTGCGGTTTAAACAAATTATGAGATGGTCATATAATGAAATATGTGATCATAAAAACACTTGCAAAGAATATTTAAATGAAATGTTAAATGATTATGATGTAATGTTCAGGGCAAAAAGCTGGATTTTTCAAAACTAGGTAGAGTATAATGCCCAAGGGGTGCACATATGTATGTATATATAAAAAAGGGCTCAGAAGATCACATCAATATATTAATAGTGAATATCTCTAGGTTTATGAATTATGGGGATATTTAGGGTTGATTTCCATTATTGCTATAAGTTTTTTACAATCAGAAAAAGAAAAAACCTTTTTAAAAAGGTCACCACTGGCTTGGCACCTGTGGCTCAAGTGGCTAAGGTGCCAGCCACATACACCTGAGCTGGCTGGCGGGTTCAAATCCAGCCCACGCCACCAAATAAAAATGACGGCTGAAACCCAAAAGAACTATCCAAGTGTTGTGGCAGGCACCTGTAGTCCCAGCTACTTGGGAGGCAGAGGTAAGAGAATCATTTGAGCCCAGGAGCTGGAGGTTGCTGTGAGCTGTGATGCCACAGCACTCTACAAAGGACGACAGCTTGAAGCTTTGTCTCAAAAAAAATAAAAAGGTCACCACTGAGTGGTAGCTCACACCTATAGTCCCACCACTTTTGAAGGCTGAGGTGTGAGAATCACTTGAGGTCAGGAGTTGGCGGTGAGCCTCAGCAACATAGCAAGACCTTGTGTCTACACCCCCAAAAGTAAAACAGTCATGATTTCTAACTAGGCGCAGGTTGCTTTGTGGTGAAACCTAATGCCACAGCTGCACGTTGCTTTGACCCAGTAATCCACGTTCCGGAACACATTGTTCTGTGGAGTAGACCCCAAGTCCAGTTCTCTCTGCAACATTGTAACCACAGAAGGCTGGAAACAACTGGTGCCTACTGGACAGCACCCTAAATGCAGACAAGGCCTCTGGCCCTGTGTTACACAGCCTGTGAGTGGAGGAAAGCAACATAAAGACCACTGGGGGACCCCCTTCCAGCCTGATGGTGTGTCCTGCTGCCCTCAGACAGAAGGGGCTGCAGGGGGAGACTCAGCTGTCAGGACTTTCAGAACCTAGTGGGCATGAGGAGGAGGAGGAAAACACTCCAAGGGGCAGGGCATAAAAGCTGCCTGACCTAAGCCCGGCACTGGGTCTGAGAGCACCGCCTGCGGGCACCCTGAGGGCTCCCTGTGGAGGACACCCTGTGCTGTAGGGAACAGTGGGTAACTAACTTGTGTCTGGGGCACTAGCTGCATACTGGTTTCCTTCTCTCTCCTGCAAACTGCCTCCAACCCTCCTGCTCCCTCCTATGGCCCTTCTTCTCTGATGTCTAGAGTTCAAGTTCCCTTGAAACTAGGCAGGGCAGCCCCACGTGGTTTCATTCCACACATACCACTCCTCCCTCTGCCCCCTGGACCCCTGCATTCCAAATCAAGCCCCTTTCTCCTTAACTAAGAACAGAGGGGCAGCAGCCCAGCCCCAGCCCGGCCCCAGGCTACTTTGCCTGCCATGGCGTCCTCATCCCTTCCTCTCCTTTCCCAGGGTCTTCAGGGGTTTCATTTGCTCTGAAAGCTCCTAGAATATGTTAGACTCTTTACTCACACACCTCCCTCTAACTCACCCTGCTGCAAGGGAAGCCCTAGGAGGGCCATGAACCCCTTCCACTCTCCCCACCCCCTACAGATGGCTGTCCCAGAGATGAGGCCCTGACCCTGAGCTGGCAACCTCTGGGATTAGGGCAACCTAGGAGGGGGTGTGAAAAGATGAGCTAAGCCTATCATCAGATGCTGTCTTGCAAGAGCTTGTGCAGAAATACCCAGAGAAGGAGGCAGTTAGTACAGGGAGAGGAAGTTAAGGAGTTCTAAGGCAGCATTCAGAGACCCTGATAGCTGGGCTCCTCAGGAAGCAGTCAGGCAAGAAAAACAGGGACGGAGAGCAGCTAGCCCTGATGGCCCTCTCGCCCTAGTTCCTGGCCCTGGCACTGAAGACACTTGAGAATCACTTGTGAAGTAGCTTGGCATATGTCTTAGAGTGGGTTTCCTGGGAGTGACCTCTGAGATGGAGGGTTATGTGCAGATTTATTAAGGATTGCTTTGCGGAGCTACACCTGTAAGGAGGTGAGGAAGGAAGGACTAGATCAGGGAATAAAAACAAAATGCAGCTGCAACAGAGTTGGTCCTCCAGGGCGCTCTGGACCCATGGTGGACTTTCAGGGCTGTCCTAAAATTAGAGTGTGGAGTCTCTGCTTTTTTCCTACTCACTGGCGGATCCTGGCCCATGGGCCACCCCTGGGAGGGTGCATGCTTTGGGACAGTTCCCTGCAGCTGAAGGCAGCTCTCACTGAGGTGTATGGCTGTGAGCCAGTGGCAGGCCCTCTTCCCTGGGGTAGGGGTTCAGCGGCACTGAAGAGGGGGACCTGGGTGGAGCACCACCGTACCTGTGTGGCATCACCACACACACACATTTAGAGTTCCTGAAAGGCAGAGGTTGCATCCTGTGTGTTTTTCGTGTCCAGTTTAGCATCTGGCACAGGGGACTGTTAGGTTAGATGCAACGGATTGAGAATCTATACTGTGCCAGGCATGGTACTGGGCACATTATAAGATTATCACCCAGAATCCTCGAAATGGCTCTATAAGCAGCAAATTTTGTACAGTACACATTTTTAGCACCATTTTACAAGTGCAAAAATGTAATCTCAGAAGGTAACTAGCTCAATTAGCTAAGAAATAAAGGCAAAAAGAATTTAAATCCAGGATTTGGTCGAGGGTTCTTTTCACGACAGCACATGTGGCCAAGACAGCTCTTGCCTACCAGATACCCACTTTTTTCTTCTTTTTTACTAATAGAGCCCTGATCTTATTTGGGGATGACTTATACCCAAATAAAAGTCTACATTTCCCAGCTTTCCTTATAGCCAGAGAGGCATAAGTAGAAATCATTAGAGGAGATTTCCAGAAAGTTTTTGCAGTATCTGGGGGGGTGGGGTAGTCATCGACTCAACTTGGAAATTTATCTTTTTCTCTACCCACTTCCTCCTGCTTGGAAGTTGAGATGATGTCTGAAGGTGCAGCAACCCGTGGGGGACATTGAAGATGGCAGCCATCCTCTCAGACTGGCAGAGCAGACCACAGCCTGGGATATCACAGAGCTTCCGCGTCGAACCTGGAAGGCCCACCTCTATCATTTAAGCCTCATGTTAGTTTAGAATCTACAGTTCCTTACAGACGTCTTAGAGTTTGTTTATCATTTTGTTATTTTATAGATACAAACCAATGTTGCATTCGAATTACCTGGCTCATGAAAATTGCATGCTGAAAATACTTTTTTATGAAAATTGGAAATTCTAATAGGTAAATGAGATATTTTCCATAAGTATTAGAATAGAATGCTTAGTTCCCACACTAACATACAGGATACTTCACATTGAAGTAAGGTAGTAACACCCTACTTTTAATTAGCTCTTTATGCAAGTGCATTATCTAATTTGGTCTTTGGAACAACTGTGTGAAGGAGAAAGGGAAATGCTACTATTCCCAAAGTATGAATGAAAGAAACAGAAGTTCAGGGAAGTGAAGTCCTCAAATCTGGGTCCTTAAAGATCACGTCAATCTCGTACTCACTTTCTTCCACCCTATGGGACAGGATCCAAACTTCTTAGATAGCATTTAAGACTTTTAAAAATAGGGTCCTTACCAAACTCTTCAATTGTATGTTCTCCCAACACGAACCTGAATCAGACAGTATCACTCCCGAGTCCCAGGAGGAGAAAATGGGACTGATAGCAGAGTCTTAGCCTACAAGTCCTCCAAAAATGGAAACAGATAAGAACTTGAGGGCAAATAGTTTATTTGGAAGATGCCCTCCAAATTAAAAGTGAGGTTCAAAGCCAGAAATAGTGGTGCATGTCCTGTAGTCCCAGCTACTTGTAAGGCTGAGTTGGGAAGACGGTTTGAGCTTAGGGGTTTGAGACCAGCCTGGGCAACATAACAAGACCCCATCTCTCTAATACATACATACATATATACACACACACACACACACACACACGTATACATATATACATGTATATATGTATATATATATGGGTGTGGGGGAGTGCATATACGTGTGTGTATACATATAGGTATATATACATGCACATACAGGTATGTGTGTGTATACGTAAATGTATATACATTTTTACACAAAATTTTACAAAAAATTTTCTACATGTTGGCTACCTCTTTATAAAATTTTGTATTGACTATTTTGTAAATAAAGGTACATGTAGCTATAATTTCCCATTTTGTTATGTATGGCTACTTTAGGGGTGACTTTGGGACACCCCGTGTATATGTGTGTATAAATATATGTATATTCTACAAGAGAGCGAGGTACAAGAGAAAGTGAAACGGAAAGAAGAAGGGCTGATTGAAGACTATGTTAGGACATTAGTCGCCACTGGTGCAATTGGGGCTAACTCCTGCTAGGGCCCTCTGAGGAGTGCACAGAACCCCCTCTCTGAATTGTCTACTCTTAAAATCAATAAGAAATATTTATCCATTGACTCTCACCCCCCACTACTCGGTGGTTGCCCCCAGAAGGCCTTAACTCTCCACCCTCCTGAGCCAAGCATCCCACATGGCAGCATTGGAAAATCCTTTTGGGACACAAAAATAAAAAGCTTATGGCTCGTTCTTGAGGTGAGATGCTGTCAGGCCAGAGTAAAGTAAAAACCCTCACAGACGTCTGTTTCCAGTTCTGATTAAGTAAGATCCTAGAGACAACAGCTATAAAATTCGGACTTTCTGGAGGTGATAGAAACATGCCAAGGAGAGAAGCTGTACAAAGTGACTTCCCGTGTTCAGTGTCCAGTTTACAGTGTAAAATAGCCCAGTGTGTGACAAAACAGGAAACTGGAACGCCGTCTCCAGAGGAAAAAACCGAAAACTCCAAGGGAATACAGAAGTTGCAAATGGAAGACAAGGATTTTAAAATGGTTATTACAACTATTCTCAATGAAGCAAAACAAAATACATGTATACCTTCAACGAATGAAAAAAATAGAAAAAAAGCAAGAGAGAGAAAGAATCAAACATTTAAAAATTAAATGGAGTCGAGTGCAATGTCTAACATCTGTAATCCTACCACTCTGGGATGCCAAGGTGGGTGGGTTGCCCTGGGTCATAGGTTCGAGACCAGCCTGAGCAAGAGCAAGACCCCCTTACCCCTGTCTCTAAAAATAGCTGCTATTGTGGTGGGTGCCTGTAATCCCAGATACTCAGGAGGCTGAGGCAAGAGAATCACTTAAGCCCAGGAGTTTGAGGTTACTGTGAGCCGTGATACCATACCACTCTACTGAGGACGATAAAGTGAGGCTCCATCTGAAAAAAAATAGTAATAATTAAGTGGGAATTCTAGAAATGAAAAACACAATAGCTAAAATTTTTTAAAATCTAACTGATGGATTTAAGAGCCAAGCGGAAGTAACAAAGGAAAAAGTAAATGAACATGAGGATAGGCAATAGAAATTATATAATATCAAGAAAAGACAGGGTTTTTTTAAAAAAAAGAAAAACTCAGACTGTGAGATAATCTGTATCAACATATGTCTATACACATAGGTAATTATAATATCGACTTACGAGTCTAACATATTTGTAATTGGAGTTCCAGAAAGAGTAGGGATCAGTAGAAAAAAAGAAATCTGAAAAACTGACGATGAAAATATTCCTAAATTTGACTAAAAGCTTGAATTTACAGAGTCATAATGAATACACGATCCTTGCTCACTGTTAACGTAGGCTTCCCTCTGGGGGCACAAGAACCTATGAGCTTCCCTACATTTCCCAGCCCTGCTGAAGTTACCTTAGGACCACGTGATCGGTTTTAGCAATGAACTATGAGCAGAAGTGATGGCTGTCACTTCTGGGCCCAGGTAGTTCAGAGCCAAGGTTCCTTCTCCCTCTCTCTTCACTCCATTGTGACAGCGTGTTCCGTGTACTGTAACTATAAGAAGGAAGAAATCCCCCTAATCTACACTATTCTTTGCATAAACAAACAAAAACCCCACCTTTTTTGGTGAGAAGCCACTGAGTCTTGGTGGGGGGGCGTTGTTGCAGCACCTATTAATTATGCTAACTGCTACACCCATTAAATCATAGGTATATGTTAGGATTTCTCTCATTAGCTATGACCTGTCTGAGGTCAGTAGCAGGCGTTCTCTTGTAACTCGGCACCCTCCCCAGGAGGCCTGAAACACAAAGTACGCTCATTAAATATGTGTTGAATGAGTTACAATTGAGTGAATCATTCTGCCTGATGTTTCAACACCTCAAGTGAACACTTACTAAAAACCTGAGGAGTTTAGACATTTCCAAAGCTGGAACTTGAACCCAGCATCTTCTAACACCAAGCCAAGAGCTTTTCGCACGTCACCATTGTGAATAAATGACGGGAACTGTGAATTAACTCCAATGTGTGGCAAGTCAGCAGACAGGCCGTCTGTGTGTAGCTTTCTAGGACAATTATTCTGGAAAGTCATTTCTGGGAAAGGGCCCAAGAATTTATACACAGCCGAGGAGAAAGCCTTCTTTAAACGTGGACTGCTGCTGTTGCTCTGGTCATGAAACTCTGACAGCAACACCAGTCAGAGTCTTCCTTGGGGACAGAAGAGCATCTGTCTTCTCAAAAATGTCAACATTCCTGTTAAACAATTTCTCAGGAATTAACAAAGACGAAATTGAGCAGAGATGTTCTTAAAAACCCATAATGAGGCTGAAAAAGTCAGTGCAAGTTCAGGGTGGGGAAACAGATTTTGTGACAGCTTGTGTAAATGTCTCAATTAACTGCAAACTTAGGAATAATAGACTTTGCTTTGCTATCACAATAGGATGAATCTACTCTGTGCCGGTATAAGAACTATATTTTATATGTATTATCCTTTCTTACTCCCTATAATAAAGTGGCAAAGTATGTCATGCTGTTCTCATTTTACAGATAAAGAAAATGGGTTCAGGCCGGGTTCAGTGGCTCATGCCTGTAATCTTAGCACTCTGGGAGGCTGAGGCAGGTGGATAGCCCGAGCTCACAGGTTTAGACCAGCCTGAGCAAGAGTAAGACCCTGTCTCTAAAAATAGCCAGGTGTGGCAGGTGCCCGTAGTTCTAGCTACTTGGGAGGCTGAGGCAAGAGAATCACTTGAGCCTAAGGGTTTGAGGTTGCTGTGACCTGTGATGCCACAGCACTCTACTGAGGGCGACATAATGAGACTCTGTCTGAAAGAAAGGAAGGAAGGAAGGAAGGAAGGAAGGAAGGAAGGAAGGAAGGAAGGAAGGAAGGAAAGAAAAAAAGAAAGAAAGAAAGAAAGAAAGAAAGAAAGAAAGAAAGGAAGAAAGAAAGAAAGAAAATGGGCTCATCTGGGTGCTTTAGTGCACAGCTATTCTAAATGCTGAGATAGGAGGATCACTTGGAGGCCAGGTGTTAGAGGCCACAGGGAGCTGTGATTGTACCTATGAATAACCACTGCATTCCAGCCTGGGCAACATAGTGAGACTCCATCTCTAAATAAATAAATAAATACAAATCACATTTCACGGTCACTTTTTTTTTAAAAAAAAAGAAGAAAATGAGGGCTCGGCGCCTGTGGCTCAAGTGGCTAAGGCGCCAGCCACGTACACCCAAGGTGGCGGGTTCGAATCCCCAGCCCAGGCCCGCCAAACAACAATGATGGCTGCAACCAAAAAATGGCCAGGCATTGTGGCGGGCGCCTGTGGTCCCAGCTACTTGGGAGGCTGAGGCAGGAAACTCGCTTGAGCCCAGGAGTTGGAGGTTGCTGTGAGCGTGATGCCATGGCACTCTACCCAGGGGGATAGCTTAAGGCTCTGTCTCAAAAAAAAGAAGAAAATGAGACCAG
>CAUYTI010040360.1:0-14213 GCA_963575145.1 Galago senegalensis
CCTCCAACTCCTGGGCTCAAGCGAGTCTCTTGCCTCCGCCTCCCAAGTAGCTGGGACCACAGGCGCCCGCCACAACGCCCGGCTATTTTTTGGTTGCAGCGGTCATTGTTGTTTGGCGGGTCCGGGCTGGGGATTCGAACCCGCCACCTTAGGTGTGCGTGGCTGACGCCTTAGCCGGTTGAGCTATAGGCGCCGAGCCATTAATACTAATTTTTGAAGTTAATTCCTTTAGATCTTCAAGGCATGCAATTACATTATATACAAATATGATCATTTTTGTCTCCTCTCTTCCAATAAGTACACTTTTTATTTCTATTTTATGTCGTATTATATAAGTTAGAATTAAAGAAGAATTGGGCCAGAAACTTCCTCTTAGGAGGTAGAAAGTCACAGAAAATACTCTCCTATCTTTTTACAAGGAGAAAAGATAGGTAATGTACATAATTAAAATTTTTCTTCAGTCTGTCACAGAACTGAAGTTGTAAGACAATCAAGTAAATTTAATTCCTTGAATAAGACACAGAACACACAGACTGCTTCGCCTCTGGCAGAGGATGACAGGAAGTAGCAGCCACCATACAAGTGACTGAGAAGAAATCAGATGAAATACTAACAAAAGTATGTCAAGTGTGGCTTAAGATGACAATATGGAATGGTCAGAAGCCCTAGAAGCGAAGGGAGTTTGTGCTCCTAGATTAGAAAGCTTAGGAGCACAGAGGATACTGAAGAGAGGCCCCACAGTGGTATATGTGTGCAAGGCTGCTACCAGGGGCAGGCACCAAGCTTCCACTCGCTTCCACGGAACCTTCCTGAGAAGCAGAAGTCATAAACCACTGAGGGAGGAGCAGGGAATCTTCTCACCCCAGGGCTCAAGCAAAAATCCATGTCTTCTGGAGTAAGGTTTAAAAGAGAACCCATTCATTTCTGCAAAGTACAATCTCCCCACATACTGGCACACACCCCACTGCTGCTGAAGGAGGGGTAAAACAAAAATCCTGTCTCTGGGAAAGGGGTGGGAAACCCTCTTGGGCACAGGATTCTTTTTTTTTTTTTTTTTTTTTGAGAGAGAGAGTCTCACAGCTCACAGCAACCTCCAACTCTTGGGCTTAAGCGATTCTCTTGCCTCAGCCTCCCAAATAGTTGAGACTACAGGCACCCGCCACAAAGCCTGGCTATTTTTTGGTTGCAGTTGTCACTGCTGTTTTAGCTAGCTAGGGCTGTGTTCAAACCCACCACCCTTGGTATATGGGGCTGGCACCCTACCCACTGAGCAACAGACACTGCCCGGGTACCTGAATATATAACTACCTATGACACCACTATGAGCCTAGCACTAAGGGGAGTGGCAAGGGCATGAAAAGAGATTCTCTCTCTTTGCTGAAGGCATGAGGGGATTGAAGAAAGCCAACAGCAAGCAGGAACACTGAGAAAAACCATCCAGAACTGCAGGCTCCAAGTACAAGGTAACATCACCCTGAGGCTCACTGAACATGATCACAGACAGCAACATCAAAATGCCAACCTCCCTCAGCTCCCGACTGATCGACTCAATGCCACATACTAATCACCTGATGGGAGACATGTGCCTATGTCCCATCATAAATACAGTACAACCTCAGTAATTGGACCATCCAGAGGACTGTAACAAACTAGTCAAAATACGGAGGTGGTCAACATAAGGAACTAGGGGCATGTGGGGCATGTCCAGTCTATGAAAATTAGGTCAACTCAAGGAGGTGGTCAGTGTAGGGAGATGATCAACTATGGAGATTCTACTATAGCTAATTCACAAAGGTTTTAATATAGTATCTGGTGCTCAATATGTACCTATTCTCACCACAGGTAATTTTTACTGGCATCTCAGTTGGTTCTGTGCTACAT
The DNA here is from genome assembly GCA_963575145.1 of Galago senegalensis. Lineage (NCBI taxonomy): Eukaryota > Metazoa > Chordata > Mammalia > Primates > Galagidae > Galago > Galago senegalensis. The sequence goes on from CAUYTI010040360.1 coordinate 1,882, forward strand.
CAATCTGTTCTTTTTTTACATACTATTTTCAATTCATTTAAAAAACTGAGAAGAAAGAAAATACCATCTAATATTGTTTCCTTTCTTAATTTTTTTGAAGGATAATTTTCCTCTGTTTATTTTCTCTCTCTTCTTTCTTCTTTTGAGATAGTTTTGCTCTGTCACTGCTACAGTGCAGTAACATCGTCACAGCTCACCACAACCTCAAATCCTGGGCTCGACTGACCAACCCTCCTGCCTCAGCCTAATTTAGTAGCTGGGACTACAAGCACATGTCACTACTCCCAGCTAATTGTTTTATTTTTTGTAAAGACCAGGTCTCGCTCTTACTCTGGCTGGTCTCAAACTCCTTAGCTCAAGTGATCCTGCCTCCTGCCACCTACCACCTAGAGTGCTAGGATTACAGGTATTAAACCACTGGACATGCCCCACATGTACATATCAGTTCAGTTCCTTATGTTGACCACCTCCTAGTATTTTGACTAGTTACGATCCTCTGGACAGTCCAATTACAGAAGTTGGACTGTATTTATGTTGGGACATAGGCACACATCTCCTGTCAGGCCATTAGTATGTGGCATTGAGTCCATCAGGCACATGTCTCTTGTCAGGCCATTAGTATGTGGCATTGAGTCCATCAATCTGGAGCTGAGGGAGGTTGGCATTTTGATGTTGCTGTGATCATGTTCAGTGTGCCCCAGGTTGATGTTACCTTGTACTTGGAGCCTGCAGTTCTGGAAGGGTTTTCTCTCCTTTGTTTCTTAAGTATAAGATTTACTTCTTTTATTTTTTGGAATTTATTTATAAGCCCCATGATAACTCAAAAACGTTCTGTTAATTAATCGAAAGGTGAGAAATCTATCCAGGTTTCATGTTTCTCAAGAAAGGAGTTAGGTAAATGCTAGTTCCTCTCTCCCCTTTTCTATCCACTTGGGTATTACTTGACTTTTAACTCTTTGCACTTATGTTGGAGAAAAGAGTGATTCACACACCTTGTAGCCAAACTTTTAGTGTTAAACTGTCACATAATATTGTAGCTCTCATCTATTTGGGAGATTAAAGATCTCTTTGAGGATGCCATTAAAATTATATACTCTCTACAGCACAGAATTTTGCTTACCAATTCAGTTTGTCATGACTTGAAGTTAACTAACTTATGGATTGTAGTTTAAGGATGTTGATTTACCATGACTCTGATAAACTAAGGAAGAATCTCTTGATCCAATTGTCTTATTATATGCCTATGTGATTGGTAATATAATCCTGGACACTTTGAAACATAACATAATTCTTCCCAAGTCAAAAATAAGACCTAACCAAGAAGCTGGTGGTTGGGAATTCATTAAACTGTTCTATTTACTCTTTAAAATATTTGAAATTGTCCATAATAAAAAGCTTCATTTGTGTGTTTATCCAAAGTAGGACCTGAAAAAATACATACCACTGGCATGGATTTTTTCTTTCTGCCCCTTCCACTACTATGTTCTTCACTTCTGAAAATGCACCACAACTAATCCACTTCTGCCACTACCTTTGGGAACTGTGGTCACCAAGGGAAGTAGGGAAGTAATGATAAGAGAGATGGAAGGGAGGAAAAGAGCCCTGGATGCTACAGATAGGCAGCTGTGAAACAGGGGACAGTTGCCAAGTTGCTCGTCAGCAAAGACCTCACTGAAATTTGTAGGTATAGAGTAGAGAAGGGTAGAAATCTGCCCTTTTACTGCCTGTTCCTGCTATTCTGTCTCTAAGCTCTAGCTTTATTTTTACTTACAGAAATTCCACCTGTTGCCTGGCACATTTTAATCTGTATTTAGAGTGTCTGATTATATTTTTAACTTTGCTTCTTTGCATATTTTCACAAATTTGAGCATGGAGTAACAGAGGAGATAAAATCAGGTTCCACTAGCTAGCTGCCAGCTAAACTCAGGCTTCCCAAAGTTCTTAAAGTCAAAAGGTCCCAAAATAATGTAGCATATACTCAACCCAGGAACAGCAGATAAGTGAAGAGACAGCTTCTCATCTGCTCTTGCCTCCCTTAACCTTCAACCACACTATAATCTTACATAAACAGAAAATATGCTAATTTTTTTTTTTTTTTGAGACTATGTCGCCAGCCACATACAATGGGGCTGGTAGGTTCAAACCCAGCCCAGGCCTGCTAAACAACAATGATAACTACAACAAAAAAATAGCCAGGCATTGTGGTGGGCACCTATAGTCCCAGCTACTTGGGAGGCTGAGGGAAGAGAATCACTTAAACCCAAGAGTTTGAGGTTGCTGTGAGCTATGATGTCACAGCACTCTACCCAGGATGACAGAATGAGACTCTGTCTCAAAAATAAATAAATAATTTCCTCAATAGTATTCCATGTTAATGAATGATTTCGTGATCAATCTCTGATCTGATTAAGTTAGTTTAAACTGTCTCTACTACTTGGGAAAATTAACTACATTGAGCTTCAGTTTTCTCTCTAAAATGGACATGACAACAGTACTTATAACACAAGGAGATTATGAAATAATGAACATAAAGAACTGAGCACAGGGTGGTGAACGTGGGCAGGTAGGGTGCCAGCCACATACACCCAGGCTGGTGGGTTCAAATCCAGCCCAGGCCAGCTAAAAACAACAATGGCAAGGGCAACAACAAAACAAAATAGCTGGGCATTGTGGCAGACACCTGTAGTCTCAGCTCTTCGGAAGGCTGAGGCAAGAAAATTGCTTAAGCCCAACAGTTTGAAGTTGCTGTGAGCTGTGACACCAAAGCACTCTACTGAGAGCAACATAGTGAAGCTCTGTATCAAAAAAAAAAAAAAGAATATTCTCGTGTACAAGTGTGTATTAAACTTTTGCTGTGACTCTACAGCACCCTACCAAGGGTGAAATGATGAAACTGTCTCAAAAAAAAAAAAAAAACAACTGAGCACAGTTCTGGCAAACAGCACTCAAAACACAATAGACTGACTATAAAAAGTACACACCCTCTGAAAATGGTGAGATAAAACAAGATAGCAGGCTTGGCACCTGTGGCTCAAATGGCTAAGGCGCCAGCCACATACACCGAAGGTGTTGGGTTCAAATCCAGCCCGGGCCCACCAAACAACAATGATGGCTGCAACCAAAAAAATAGCCAGGCGTTGTGGCAGGTGCCTGTGGTCCCAGCTACTTGGGAGGCAGAGGCAGGAGACTTGCTTGAGCCCAGGAGTTGGAGGTTGCTGTGAGCTGTGATGCCACGGCACTCTACCTAGGGGGACAGCTTGAGGCTCTGTCTCAAAAAAAAACCAAGATAGCAATTAAGGTAAAAAGGGACTTTGGAAAAAGAATAAAAACAAATGAAACAATAAAACACACAAACCCATTATAAGTAAAGAAAACTACAGATCAATAGCCCTCACGAATAGTCCCCAAAATTCTAAATAAAATTTTAGCAAACTGAATTCAAAAATACATATAAAAAGGATAACATATCATGCATAAGTAGAGTTCATCTCATAAATACAACAAAACATTAGAAAATCAAGCAATGGCTCAGCGCCTGTAGCAACCATTCATGATAATAACTCTCAGGATACAAGGAATAGATGGAAACTTCCTTGACATTTAGAGGCAACTATAAATAATCTATATGTTAAAATAACACTGTGCTAAAAAATTGAATGCTTTTCCCCCTAAAATCAGGAACAAAATAATGATGTCCATCTTCACCACTTCGACAATGAACCAGAGATCTTGGGCATAATATTAAGTTGAGAAAAAGAAATAGAAGGTATAAAATAAGAGAAGAATCAATAAAGTTACTTCTGTACACAGACAAAATATTGGTCTATGTGGAAAATCCTACGGAATCTATGAAAATTTACTAGTAATGAGGTTACTGAGGTCAAAGGCAACAAGGTCAATATACAAAAATCAACTGTGTTTCTATCTTCTACCAACAAAAAAAATCAGAGATTAGCTCAGCACTTGTAGCTCAGCAGCTAGAGCTCCTGCCACATACACAGGAACCCAGCCCAGGCCTGCCAAACAACAATGACAACTACAACCAAAAAATAGGCACTTATCGTGGTGGGCACCTGTAGTCCCAGCTACTTGGGAGTTTGCAGCAAGAGAATCGCTTAAGCTTAGGATTTGGATGTTGTTGTGAGCTGTGATGTCACAGCACTCTACCCAGGGCAACAGCTTGAGGCTCTGTCTCAAAAAAAAAAAAAGAAAGAAAAAATGTATAAATATAAATTCTAAGTATTTAGAATTCTATTCTAAATATATACAACTGCAAAGGACCTAGTATACCCCAAACAACTTTGTAAAAGTACAAAATTAGAGGACTTTACCTACCTGATTTCAAGACGTAATAAGCATCTACAGCTGAGTTTCTCAACCTTAGTACTACTGAAGTTTTGGACTAGCTAATTCTCTGTTCTGAGGGACTGTCCTATGCACTGTATGATGTTGAGTACCATCCCTGCTCCCCATCCTTACCCACAGCCAACTCCTCACCTCACCAGCACTTGTGTGGATCAAAATGTCCCCAGACCTTGACAAAAGGGCTCTGGAAGACAAAATTGCCCTTCATTGAGAACCACTAAGCTGCATTAACCAACACAAGATGCTACGGCCTAAAGACAGACATACAGGTCAACAGAAAGGAAAGAATCTAGAAATAGACCCTCAATTGTTACATGACAAAAGTGTAAAGCAGATGTATGCAAAAGGTTAATCTTTATAATAAATGATTCTGGAATGACTGGATATTCATATACAAGAAAAATAAAGCTCACCCTTTATCTCACTGCATATACAAAAATTAACTCAAAACTTAAAGACTTAAATTTAAGTGTTCCAACTATAAAACTTGTAAGAAAATATAGGAATATAAAAATATATAACTTCTAAGAAAATACAAGAGAAAATCTTGTATTCTTGACTTAGGCAAAGTGTTTTTTTTAATGAGACAGAGTCTCAAGCGATTGCTCTCAATAGAGTGCCCTGGCATTACAGCTCACAGCAACCTCCAACTCTTGGGCTTAAGTGATTCTCTTGACTCAGTCTCCCAATTAGCTGGGAGCTGGGACTACAGGCACCCGCCACAACGTTCGGCTATTTTTGTTGTTGTTGCAGTTGTCATTATTGCTTTAGCTGGCCCGGGCCATGTTCAAACCCTCCAGCCTCAGTGTATGTGGCCGGCGCCCTACCCACTGAGCTAGAGGCGCCACCCAAAAGATTTCTTAAATAGGACAGAAAGAAGCAAAAACTATCTTTCTTAATTGATAAACTACATATCAAGATATAAAACATGTTGTTTGCTCTTCAAAATTTACAGTTATGAAAATTAAAAGACTAACTATAGTCTGTGAGAAAATATTTGCAAAATATATGTGCAAATTCTGGACTTATATAAGTCCAGAATAATGATAAGTCAAACCACCTGTTAAAAACAGGCAAAAGATTTAAACTGTTACTTAAGCAAAGAAGATAAGCTGCAGGCAAATAAGAACATGAAAAGATTCATCACTTCAGTAGTCATCAGGGAAATGCAAATTAAAACCACACTAAAAAAAATCAAACAAACTCACTAAAATAACTAAAATGAAAAAAGACTATACCAAATGTTGACAATGACACAGGGTAACTAGAACTCTTAGACACACTGTGTTATTGGTGGGAATACCAATTTATGCAGATGCTTTTGGAAACATGTTTGGTGATCTTATATAAAGTTAAGTATACACTTACTATATAACCCAGGAATTCCACTTTTAGGTATTTACTTGAGAGAAATGAAAACTTCTATCAACATACAAGCTTGTATTTGAATGTTCAGAGCAGCTTTATTAATGATAGCCCACAACTGAAAACAATACAAAGGCTCATTGACTTACTGACTCATGAATAGATAAACAATTGTGGTACATCATACAATAGAATATTTTTCAACAACAATAACTAGTGATACATATAACAGAAATAAATCTCAAAAGCATTATGTTAAATAAAAGAATACAGAGACAAATAACATTGATAAGAAATATCGTATATGGGCTCAGCGCCTGTAGCTCAGTGTCCAGGGGGCCAGCCACATACACCGGAGCTAGCAGAGGAACATAGCCCAGGCCTGCCAAATAGCAATGACAGCTACAACCAAAAAATAGCCGGGTGCTGTGGTGGGTGCCTATAGTCCTAGCTACTTGGGAGGCTGAGGCGAGAGAATTGCCTAAGCCCAAGAGTTAGAGGTTGCTGTGAGCAGTGACACCATGGTACTCTACCGAGGATGACATAGTGAGACTCTGTCTCCAAAATAAGAAATATTGTATATGGCTAAAAATAATTATAACTTTTCAGTAGCTTGTTTTTGTGTTTGGTCGTATGACTCACTGGCAGTTACTATCTTTTGTTATTTAATTTATTTATGTATCAGTTCTCCTTACATCAACTATAAATCCTCTGCTGTAGAGGTTATCTTGTATCTCTGGGAAGCACTTCCATATCTTCACACCACTTTACATTTGTAAATCCACGCATAGGTTTCATATTCCCCATTCAATAAAACAACCGAAATGTGGTACCTCTATTGCAATGGACTTGCACTGCCTGGGTTCAAACAGAGCAGACTACTACTTGAGTGATCTGTAATAAACCATGTAAGCTATATGAGATTTGCTTTTCTTACTCCTGAAACAGAAAAGCACGGGGTAAAGCAGGAAAAGACAGTGCTGGGGGCACAGCGACGGTGTAACTAACAATCCTGATGCACACGAGGCTACTAAGGACAGACATCTGAAGAGAAAAGAGCCAGAAGTTATACCTGGACTAGACTGTCAGAAGAACCACAGTCTAAGAAAGGGGATGCCACGAGCCTTCTGATTTAGATTTCAAGCAGGAGATATTGTAAAATTCACCACAGAGGCCAGACGTGGTGGCTCACCCCTATAATACCAGTATGTGGGAGGCTGAGGCATGTGAACTGCCTGAGCTCAAGGATTCGAGACCAGCCTAAGCCAGAGCAAGCTCCCGTCTCTAAAAATAGCTGGGCGTTGTGGCAGACACCTGTAGTTAGTCTCAGCTACTTGGGAAGCTGAGGCAAGAGAATTGCTTGAGCCCAAGAATTTGAGATTGCTATGAGCAATGACACAATGACACTCTACTGAGGGTGACAAAGTGAAACTCTGTCTCAAAAAAAAAAGTCACCACAGACATAAGTGGGTCGTGGCAGATAGCAATCACAGAAACATCCATTTCTGATCCTGCAACACAGTCTCCTCCTACTAATGGAAATGGAGTCAACAACCATGAATTGTTCACCTACATAAAAGAGAAAATGACCGATTTAGGCTAATATAAAATAGGTTAATTTTACTCTACTGGTATGTCATTGCCATACTAATCTATCTCAATAGAGAGGAATCATAGGTTCAAATAGGTATTTGCTATATGTGCTAGATGAGAATCTACAACTGCTGGAATTATAAATGCCTATAAATCAAAAGTCAGAATCGCTCAAGGAATTACATTGTGGGAGGCCCAAGATTTCCTAGGGATTTGCTGTGTACCTACCAAGTGCCAAAAACCAGTGCTAGGCAAGGCAAAGTCAGCTGTTTTATCATTTAATCCTCACGATAGCCCTTATGAGATAGTATGATTATTCCTGTTCTAGAGATGAGAAAACTGAAACAGTATGAAACATGACTAAGTAATTTGCCTAAGAAGTCACCTTTAGTATGTGACAAGGCTAACATACAAACTCAGAGTTATCCGAGTCCATATCACTACTTAAAACCTGTTACCACCACCGCTACCACCAAAGCCCAGCTTCCAATTACTGAAGTTAGCAGAGTTCCTATGAAACATGGTAGTAGGCCTGTTTCTCTCCCTTCCTTCCTTCCCAGGAACAGATACTACCTCCAGGTATGAGAAGGAGAAAGTGAAGCTATATATACATTAATTAAGTCAATTCTCAAATCCTGAAATTCCTAGCCCTTTCTTTGTATTAGCATTCCCTTGAGATTCATCATAGCAACAATGATGAGGAAGAAAAGAAGATGGAAGACAAAGGGTATGCAACTGTTAAGACCAAGTGTTTTCATTCTTTGAATAGCCCACATGTATTTATTGAGTATTTATGAAAGGTCAAGCACAATGTATGGCATTAAAGATGTAACAATGAATTAAAAAAAAAAAAAAGAAACCATTTATTCCCGTAGGAAAGTTTTACCCTAGTGGGAAGATAATGACAACTATTTAGACAGCTAAAATACAGTGCAGTAAATGCAAAAATGGGATAACACTAAGTGTCCCCGGCACACAGAGAAGACTAGACCCACAAAGGGTAGAGGAAGGGCTACCAGACAAATACAAGACACTCAGTGAAAAATTTTTTTTTCTTTTTTTTTATTGTTGGGGATTCGTTGAGAGTACAAGAAACCAGGTTACACTGATTGCATTTGTTAGGTAAGATCCCTCTTAAAGTCAGTGAAATTTTAATTTCAGGTGAACAATTAATAATTTTTTAGTAAAAGTATGCCCCAAATATTGTCCTGTATTTTCTTTTCTTTTTTTTGGAGACAAGAGTTTCAGTTTGTCACCCTCAGTAGAGTGTTGTGGCGTCACAGCTCACAGCAACCTCCAGCTCTTGGGCTCAACTGAGTCTCCTGCCTCAGCCTCCTAAGTAGCTGGGACCATAGGCACCAGCCACAACACCTGGATATTTTTTATTGCAGTTTGGCCGGTGCTGGGTTTGAACCCACCACCCTTGGTATATGGGGCTGGTGCCCAACTCAAGCCACAGGTGCTGCCCTTATTTTCCTATTTTTTTTTTTTTTTTTGAGACAGAGCCTCAAGCTATCCCCCTGGGTAGAGTGCCATAGCATCACAGCTCACAGCAGTCTCCAACTCCTGGGCTCAAGCGAGTCTCCTGCCTCAGCCTCCCAAGTAGCTGGGACCACAGGCACCAGCCACAACACCCAGCTATTTTTTGGTTGCAGCCGTCATTGTTGTTTGGCAGGCTGCACTGGATTCAAACCTGCCACCTTAGGTGTATGTGGCTGGCGCCTTAGCCACTTGAGCCACAGGCGCGGAGCCATTTTCCTGTTTTTTTATTTGCTATGTAACAACCCTCGGTGAGGGATGTTTATAAAAACATGTCAGCATAAATGATACCTAAGACAAAACCTGAACTATACTATTACTTGTCCCCAATAAATCTGGACCCTGAAAAAGCATGTTAGTTGCCTTCTTATGGAGACAAGCATATGAGGAGGACCTGAGGCCTTCTGACTGCAGCCAGCAAGGAACGGAGGGCTCCTCCATAGCCATCAAAGAAGCAGATCTTCCAGCTCTAATCCAGCCTTCAGATAACGAAACCTCATTAGGGACCTTGAGGCAGAATTACCTCGGTAGCACATTTGCAAATTCCAGCGCCTCAGTGACTGCGTGAGATAAATGTTTGTTTTAAACTCTTAAATAATTTGTTATGTAACAATAAGCAATGCTCTGCCCATTAGAGGGGTACTGTTTCCCTTATGAATGGACCTTTCCAGGCACCCTATCACGTTCATTCTTCGGCTGGGAGTAGCCACAGTGACCTCAGCTAGAATGAGGTGGTGGATCCAGAGGAGCCACAGCTGGGACTGTCAGTTAACTATGCTTCCCGCCAGCAGGAGATCTGATTGGTGCATTTCCATGGCAACCACGGGATTACAAAATGTTTATTAGCTTTAGCACACGCTTTCTGAAACAAAATAATAAGATCATTTTTAAAGAACATAAAACAAATTCCTTTAAGTTCAGCTTAACCACTTGGTAGAACTATGTAAAAATGGAACACAAGCAAAATAACAGAAAAAATAAGCAGAACTAAGAAAACCCCAAATCTTGGATTTGCTCTGGTTCTTTGCTTGATTTCACATGTGCTAAGAATTGATACTAATCTGCCAACCGGTAAAATAATTTGTTCTTGGATGGATTTTCTTGTCTCTCTCATTCAGAAAGAAATTTCTGAAATCTAAGGACAATGTGCAAGTGAAGAGCTATGAGCTGTGGTTAATGCAGTAATCCAGAATTTCTTTTTCTTTTTTTGAGACAGAAAAAAAGTCTCAAAACAGTCTCTCTGTGCCGTGGTATCATAGCTCACAGCAAGGGATCCTCTTGCCTCAGCCTCCAAAGAGTAACTGGGACTAGAGGTGCCTATCACAACGCCCAACTAGTTTTTCTATTTTTTCTTTTTTTGAGACAGTGTCTCACTATGTCGCCCTTGGTAGAGTGCTATGGTGTCACAGCTCACAGCAACCTCCAACTCTTGGGCTTAAGTGATTCTCTTGCCTCACTATAGGCACCCACCACAATGCCTGGCTATTTTCTGTTGCAGTTGTCATTTGTTGTTTAGCTGGATCAGGCTGGCTTTGAACTCATCAGCCTCAGTGTATGTGGCTGGCACCATAACCACTGTGCTATGGGGGCCAAACCTAGTTTTTCTATTTTTAGTAGAGACCCAGTCTCACTCTTGCTCAGGCTGGTCTTCAACTCCTGAGCTCAACCAATCTACCCACCACGGCTTCCCAGAGTGCTAAGATTATAGGCATGAGCTACCAGACCCAGCAGATCCAGAATTTCTCAGAGCACTATGGTGAAACAATATGAATATTATGAATTCCATAAATGACTGGATTCCAAAAGATTAAGTTAAAGTAAATGCATTTCCAACCATCAACCATGAACAGAAAAAATGTCACAGAAAGACGGTTTGTTCCCTTTTTCCCCAAAATACAGGCTGAGTTGAGAGGGAGTAGAAATAACTACAGAACTAAGTATGGCTACCCAAGGAGAGGCTAGAAATTCTTCTCTTTGACCACAGCCCCCAGATTCAGTTCCTTTATAAAGTTTTTCATCCATACCATCAGAGTTCATGCCATTATGACATAGTTCTTGTCCAGGCCAGCTCAAAACCAGTTGAGCTCAGTATGTATTTATGTTGAAATCTTTAAAGGTCTATGTACCAGATATACCAGATGCCACTTTCTCCCTTATGGCCTGCAAAATAATCACAATCATCTTAAAAGATCCCCAACTCAAATTTCACAGAAATTGAGATCAGTATTGCCTTATAAGTCTTACATCTGTAGGAGAATATAATCCACTGATTAAACTTGTAAAGATAACTAATTCAAAATCTAAGTTGTTCGAACTTTAACTTATTTTGAGCCTTAGAGGAATGTGATTATGGAGGCTGTGTCACATCATATGACAGGCAACTGCAACCTTTGTTCCTGGATTACATATTAGCCTTCTTCCTCACCTATATTGTTTTGTAAAATGTCATAATTCTAAAGCACACCAGGGAAGACCTCGTCCCTCTTTACTACTTGACTAAGATAGAACTTTATTATTATTATTATTATTGAGACAGAGCCTCAAACTGTTGCCCTGGGTAGAATGCTATGGCATCATAGCTCACAGCAACATCCAACTCCTGGGCTCAAGCAATACTCCTGCCTCTGCCTCCCAAGTAGTTGGGACCACAGGCGCCCACCACAATGCCCAGCTATCTTTTGGTTGCAGCCATCATTGTTTTTTGGCGGGTCTGGGCTAGATTCGAACCCGCCAGCTCAGGTGTATATGGCTGGAGCTACAGGTGCTGTGCCTAAGAAGGAACTTTAAATATACTCTTTTAAATTGAAAAGGAAATGAAAAACTGTACTGAAAAGAATAACTGTAAAACTAATAAATTGTAATTCATAAACTAGTCTGGTATAGAAAACATTCTAAACCTACATTTCTTTGTTTTCTACTTATATAAACAAGACCTTAACTTTTACCTTTGGAGCTTGACCCATTCCTTTGGCATCTCTGTTAACCAATGACTATTCTCAGCTTTGTCCTTGAATAAACTCTCTAAAAATTGGATTCTGAACCTTTCCATTATTTCAAGCTGACAAAGCGAAGTCTGATCTAACTTGTTTTCTAGAAATTCCACGTAAATTAATATATTTTTGTACTTTATTCTTAAAATAGCCTATCCATTTAAAAATTACCTTAGCATACCAATGCTGGATAGAAAAAGAAAGAACACAGTGATCAAAAACAAATAAAATGTAGGCTCAGCGCCTATAGCTCAACTGGCTAAGGCGCCAGCCACGTATACCTAAGGTGGTGGGTTCGAATCCCCAGCCCAGGCCCGCCAAACAACAATGACAGCTGCGACCAAAAAATAGCCGGGCGTTGTGGTGGGCGCCTGTGGTCCCAGCTACTTGGGAGGCGGAGGCAGGAGACTCCCTAGAGCCCAGGAGTTGGAGGTTGCTGTGAGCTGTAATGCCACGGCACTCTACCCAGGGGGACAGCTT